>JBBIGC010000013.1:4924742-4942953 GCA_037576955.1 Lepidarchus adonis | reverse complement strand
AGAAAGAAAGAAAGAAAGAAAGAAAGAAAGAAAGAAAGAAAGAAAGAAAGAAAGAAAGAAAGAAAGAAAGAAAATTATTTACAAGAATTGTGACTGAAAATTCCGTAAAAGCTATGCAGTACAGTAAACACGTTGCCTATATTAGACTACATTTCCCATGAGCTCTTACGGCAGTATCGCGTTTCCTGTTGATGTCACACAACTCCCTCTGCTGGTAAACACCGTAAGAGACTTCCTTTCATGGACAACAAAAAGAGGTACCGTGTCCAAACTTGACAACATGATCAAAAAAGTTTTTTTGTTCGTCATTGCACTAGTTAATTTTTTCATACCACGTGTCTTACCTGAGTAAGAGTGGAAAATCCATCGCCTCTCGTGTACATTCTAGCAGAGCTGTCAGTTACGGAGGGGGTCTAATACTGACACTAGCTGTCACTGTTGTGCAAGTAATACATTTTATTTTTACTGATTACTGCATATGAAAAAAAAGATTTGTAACTCGGGAGAGTAACTTCTTATTAATGTCATTTTTTATTGATGATGCTGTTTAGGCCAGACACGAAAAAAGGGGGGAAAGTATCTGTGCTGCTGTCTGGCTCTTTAGTTCTCCTGTCAGTCTGGGCCACTGCACTAAATGTGCTGCATAGCAGACTAGCATCACACAGGGTCGTTTTCACTATTAATTTACAATGAGCAAATATCTCAGCAACAACCATGTGGTAGCAATGGCAGAGACTTTGCTACCCAACCCAGCTGTAGAGAAAGGGATTTGCACTCACAGAGATCTAAAATGCTCTGCTTGGGAATACTTCAGATTCTGCCAAACAGGAATTGGATTATTTGATTTTAGCAAATATGCTGTAATTTAATGAAGGTAAGGATGTAATGTGGGGCAGGTAAGAGTGCTGGCTGCTAATAACCCTATACGGTTGGTATAATTACTAGGGGCAAGGGGCCAATTTGCACATGGTGCAGAATGATCCAGTCTTTCCTGAGCCCCATGTAGATTATTGGGTCATGTGGACTTTTTTTAAATGTTTATTTATCTAAGTTTTATTCATAATGTGTATTTCCAAATAATATACCAAAATAAGGATTTGAACAAACAAACCACAGCAAATGTTCCTTATATATGTAACATTCTTGCCAGATAGCTAAATATAACAAATCATTATTACAGTATAGATTCTAAAACAGTTATATGCTAACATAAGTGAGTAAACTAACAAATAACATGTTGTAAACAAGCAAAGTAATTTTTATTAAGAGCCTGTTAAGTTTTTTGTTTGCATTGGTACCCAAAATATTCTTGTAAAGGGACTGACCTGATTATTTTACTGTAATTATGCATAGCTCTTGACTGTACTTGAAAGGTCAATGTTTCCTTTAGGAATTTAACGTGGCATATTAAAGAGCAGTACTTTTATTCATGTTGTATTACTATCAAACAGAAAATCAAATGGAATTGAGAACTTCTATCTTACACCAGAATTTTTGACCTGTAGACCCGGCCCACGAAGTGCCATATTTTTCCTATGCCTGTTATACTATTCCTGTTTCTGATGTAATGTAAATGTTCCTCAGGAGTTTTCTGGTGGGTGTATGAATAACTATATCTTCCACAAGTATATTATGCTTGTCACCTTTTCTTAATGCTTTTTTGTTTGTACACCTTCAGCAATCTTTATGATCCAAATTTGACTGCCATTGGTTCAGTACTTTAATCTCTGGATTAATGATTTAATTCCACTCTGGAGGACTTTATACCTCTCCAACCAATGCAGGGCACTAGGAAGGGTGATATTAGTGTTATGTTTGGTTGCTCTAGAGCAGTGGTCCCCAGCTACCAGGCCACAGAGAAGTAAACTAAGCCTACAGCCGAATTCTATCAAAGTGACTAAAATAAATATCACTGGAAAGCTTCTTTAAAAAGGGGGAAAGATCCAATAATGTGAATGACAATAACAGAACACGTCCAGGTACAAAGAGTTAAATAGCTCCTTTCCCGCGTCCCAGACATGTGATTGGTGGGTACATGATATGTGTTTGGGAGGTGGGCCTCTTAAACACACCTCACTAATGTGATTGGCTTTTGCATTTTTATGCCAACATGTCAACTTTTATTAGAGCCTAAAAGTTCGAGCAAATAACCGCTGCCACTACTACTAGGAAAATTTCATAGGCACCAGAAATGGTATAAACAGCTCTGGTAAAAAAAAAAAAAAACACTTCTTTGACCATTTGATCAGTTTCTCTGTCTTTATTATGTATAGATTTGTGTTTGAGGAAGATTTTATTCCATAAACCACTGACAACATTTCCTCATAATTCCACATAAAACTAATGCACTTACCATTTAATTGCAGAAAAGAAAAAAAAATCTGTATAACAAAATGAAATGTTTTCATACCTTGAATAATGCACAGAAACCAATATTAAATTCAGTATTACATAACACAATACTAATGCTCAAAATTTAGAAAATAATTCAGACATTCTGTTGTATCCAGTCAGACTGTTTCTACTGTAAAAAGGGAGTAATAAAAATATGATTTTTATATACAGTTGTGTGAAAAAGTGTTTGCCCTCTTCCTAATTTGTATTATGTATTATATATAGGATTCAGGTCAGGACTTTGACTAGGCCACTCCAAAGTCTTCATTTTGTTTTTCTTCAGCCAATCAGAGGTGGATTTGCTGCTGTGTTCTGGATCATTGTCCTGCTGCAGTGGTACTTCTATGCCAAATGTAATGGGACACACACCTTCCAAAAAGTTTAGGATTTTCCCGAAAGTCTTGGGGATTATCAATAAGTTTTCTGGCAAAATTGAGATGAGCCTTAATGTTCTTTTTGCTCAGCAATGGTTGTCAATCTTGGCACTCTGCCATGCAGGCCATTTTTGCTCAGTCTCTTTCTTATGGTGGAATCATAAACACTGACCTTAACTGAGGCAATTGAGGTCAGAAGTTCTTTGGATGTAGCTGTGGGGTCTTTTGTGACCTCTTGGATGAATCGTTGCTGCGCTCTTGGGGTAATTTTGGTTGGTCGGCCACTCCTGGGAAGGTTCACCACTGTTCCATGTTTTTGCCATTTGTGGATAATGGAGTCCCAAAGCTTTAGAAATGGCTGTATAACCTTTTCCAGACTGATAGATCTTAATTACTTTCTTTCCTGAATTTCTATGATGTCTAGCGTTTGAGGATGTTTTGGTCTACTTCACTTTGTCAGGTAGGTCTTTTTTAAGTGATTTCTTTATGTGGCAGTAATCAGGCCTAGTTATGACTACATATATTGAATTCAGGTGTGATGAACCACTGTTATGTTTTAAGGGGGGGGGTCACTTTGTCACACAGGGCCATGTAGGTTTGGATTTTTTTTCTCCTTTTATAATAAAATTCTTTACTTAAAAACACATTTTGTGTTTACTTGTGTTGTCTTTGACTAATATTTAAATTTGTTTGATGATCTGAAACATTTAAGTGTGATAAACATGGGAAAAAATAAATATTTTTCACACCACTGTAACTCCCCTTTAATCTGGTTCAGGTGATCACGTAATCAGGACCTCAGTAAGGGAATGACGTCTGCTTGTGTTGGATTTCCGTCACAGACACTAGAATTAAATGTCTGCCGAAAAAAAAGTGCTTTCTTACTTTTCCAGTATATACAGTACTGTGCAAAATTGTTCCCAAATTATCTCAGCAGCAAGTGTCTTCTGGCCAAGCACAAATTATTTTTAGAATAAATACAAACAAAGAAAAAAATCAGTAAAAAAAATCTAAAAGAGTTTTGTGTGTAAAAAGTAGTTGATATATGTTTGGAAGCTGTTAGAACATCACAGGTTTGGTGATTGTCCCTCAATACTTCCAGCCAGTGCATGGATGTGTGAAGTTCTCAGCAGCAGCTCTTGATTTAACCACTAATTGAGCCCAAACCAGGAATTTGATGGTTACTATGAATATATCTGAGGAGAACTCTGGAAATGGTAACTGAACATATTGAGAAACATGTACTGTTCACTGTATTAATTTTATTTGTATTGATTATAATATTAGTAATCTGAAACTTACAAAATATAAAAGCACTTACTGCCTGTTTAAACAAGTCATATATTTCATAAAAGACTTTTGCACAGTACTCTATATACAGTTCTGGAAAAAAAAGAGAGATCCACTGAACCAGATTAAAGTTTCAGATATATAAAAACCATCAATTTATTCTTGCATTAGTATAGTTATTTTATATTTAATTAAATCTTGATTTCTTTTTGTTATTCAAGGTCTAAAAACTTTATCTTTTTTGTTAAATTGCCTTTTTTTCTGCAACTAAATGCCAGAAGTGCATTACTGTACTTTAATGTGGAATTCAGATTAAATGTTGTTAGTGGTTTATGGAATAAATCAAAAGTGTTTATGTTTCTCAAACACAGAGCAACATATAGTTAAATCAGGGAAATAGTGAAGTGGTCTCTTTTTTCCACAGCTGTATATATCATTCTGACATCTGGTCATGCATATTTTTCTCTCTTTTGTTAAACATTGTTGTAGACAAATCAGATGCAAGGGTGTATAACAAAACTTTATTTGAACAATTATGTATTACAAGTCAAAGAGAAGAAACATAATTTTAAGCTGCCATTGATTTTGCTAGAGTCAAATTTTGCAATTTGGACAAGCATTTTGGTTTCTTTCTCAAAATACTGTACAGTCATTTTGATTTAGGACAATAGCTTATACACACAGTCAAATTCTATACATAAAAATGTTTAAAAAACAAATTTAACAACCGTTCATGTTACCACTATTATACTGAAAGCTATTTAATTATATACACCAACAAATGTGAATACATTCAAAAGTAGAAAACCAACACAACATCAAGAAATTGTAATGCAAAACACAGGTACATGCTGCAATGACATCAATGATTGGCAGGTTTACAACAATATGGAAGTTGTTGTTTTACATGAAGCATATGACATTTGCGTGTGAGTTGAGCATATGCCCCAGTCCCGTGCTGAGAGCTCGAGCTGATCGCCCTGATTTCGTGACACTTTAACCGCTGAGCACTTTAAAGCTTTTGGTCAAAATGAGATTACAGTAAAGCACAAGATGGCCTTGAAGTCATCAAACGTATCTCTCTCCACCATGTTTTGATGGGTAGTATACTCATGGTGTGAAGATATATATTCATGTTATCTCTTCACTTAAAGTAGCAACCAAACAGAACATAGAGACTGAGTTATGCTATTATCTAAAACATATCAAATGTATTTATTTTATTTCGAAAATATTTCTTTTTTCCAAAACAAAAACCCCAATTTGAACAATTTGAGCACTGAATGATTGACAGTTGAGCAGTACATTGAGAGATTAGGCACTAAATAATTCATGTTTTGTCACCTTAAGTGCTAATCAGTAACCAACAGCTGTGCTTCCTAAATCAATGTGGTTCACATTAACATCTTCAGCACCTCCAGCAACTGTTTTCCTTTAAAAATCCAAATCTGGTATGTAAGGCAGTGCTGATCATCACAAATATGAGATTTATTCTAACTGGTTATTAAAATTCACTCCTGACGACAATGTAAATTTACTGGGTTGATTATAGAATATAATCATAATAAATAGTTAGATAAATAGTTAGTTTAGAGTATGGGACAGTGCTGTCCACAAAATATGAACAGCATCTCCAGAACATCGGGTTCTGTTGAGCGCCTTGCTACCTCTGTCTGTGCACTCTGTCCTCTGGCTGGCTGTGTTACCACAGGAGGCGATATAGCTTCTAACAATGGGTGCACTTTATTATCTGCTTTTTTGATGACCGGTGGATTGAAGGCAGGTAGAAAGCTGTTTTTCTCGGCCCAGGATGTAAATGACTGTGTTACAGGGGTCACCTTTGCCTCCGTTTTTGCTGGGGTATCAGCATTTTGTACCTCTGGCTCCAGCTCAGAGTCACTTGCATTGGGAAGTTTGAAATAGGTAAACTTTGATCCTGATGAGTCAGTCAGTTCCTCAAGCTCAGTAGAAGGTGCTGTACTATGAGGAGAGACAGGGCAAAATAAGGAATATGGAACTTCTTTGATCATAGTGTCTTGCTCAGGGTCAACTACTATGTTTGTATTGTTTTCTACGTTCCTCAGAGATTCCTGTAATTCTGGGGTGGATTCACAAATTGGTTGGTTTCCCCGAAACAACCAGCGGCCTTTGTCAATGAGAACAGCATCTCCAGGTCCCACTTGAGCATTCAAAGTAACACAATGTGTTGGCTCATTGAGGACATCAAATGAGCTTTTGGCATTATAATATGTCAAGTCAGTCTTTACTTGTGTGCGAGCTTCATGAAGGGAAGCCAGAGTAGTTACATTGGCCCTTCCAAGACCTTCTCTTTTCTTCCCTTTGGACGCAGATTGAGGTCTCTTCTCCTCTGGTCCTGTACTATTTGAATTACCTCTTCCATAGAGTCTCTCAATTGTTCTTTTGACAAAACCCTTGGCAATGGCTAACTGGCTATTGTCATCTTCTCCGCCAGATGTATCTGGTGATGTTTGGGACTGGTTTCCCCCACTGTCTGTGGATTCTGTCTGGCAGTCAGACACATCAGAATTTGCACTGTGTAGTTTCCGCTGCCCATTTTGGCTTCTAGTATTGGTTTTAGCAAGAAACATCTCCCGGATTGACCTAACCCTGTTAACCTGGATGTTTCCTTCTGGCTCTTGTGCCAGAGAGCTGCTTCGGGAATCATAGCTGAATGCTAAGGAAGAAGAGAGAGGTTCTGAGGTCAAGTCTACATGTGACTTCATCATCTTTTGCGATTCTTTTGGTAAGACCTTCTGACTGTGCCTCTCACTCTTGCTTTTGTTTTGTGTTCGGACCTTTGGTATATTGCTAACAATTGGTGCAACTGATTCCATACTGTTGATGAGCTCTGCCACTGATTTTTTAATCTTTTCATTTAAATTTAATGCAGTTTCCTCATACTCTATAGGTTCTCCTGGACCATGTTCCTGTTTCTCCACAAAATGTTCTTGGTAAATTGTATAGCATTCTGGTGCTTCTAAGACCACTTGCTCCCCCTCTGAATAAATCATTCTTTGGTCATAAATAGTTTTTTGCTGCTCTGTATCATGTTGTGTTAGATCTAATTTCACATGGGATTCTTCATGAATAGAAAGCAAGATATCTTGCATTTTAGGTGCTTCACTTTGGTTCTCCACAAAGTCTGTTTTACTTTGGCATTGGCTTATTGTGTGAGTCACCTGGTCTTCCCCTTGCAAGCAAGGTTGAAATTCCCTCAAGTTACTATTTTGCTCTATACTGTTTAATTCTGTTGAATTAATTTCATTATTTTCTTCTTTATCACTAACCCGATCTTCAGAAAAGCTCATGAGTTCTTCATCACAGCTGTCGTCTTCTTCTCCTATGCTGTCTTTGTCCTCTTCAGAAGTGGTCAGTTTATCTTCGCTGGTACTTGTTGACTCAAATGATTTGGGTTGCTTTTCAGTAACTCTACTTTCATAAATGTCCTTATCACCCGTCATTTTTTTCACTGCATCATTTCCTTCATCATTGTGTAGTACCCTAAGATATTTAAGATTCTCATCCAGAATATGTTTTGCCTTGGCATTGCAGCCCTCACATACTGTCCTCTCTTCCATCTCTTCATTCTCCTTTTCATAATGTTGGGGCTTATCATCCATTTCCTGTTCTCTGTAATATCCCACTGCCACCATTCCTCTACCCTCTGTTTTCATGGGATCCACTGCCATGTCTTCTATTTTTTGTTGTTTTTCCTCCAAGAGAGACTCATGGGGAGATTCTACATTGCTGTTATCAAA
Source organism: Lepidarchus adonis (assembly GCA_037576955.1). Classification (NCBI taxonomy): domain Eukaryota; kingdom Metazoa; phylum Chordata; class Actinopteri; order Characiformes; family Lepidarchidae; genus Lepidarchus; species Lepidarchus adonis. The sequence continues at coordinate 4,935,116 of JBBIGC010000013.1, read as the reverse complement.
GTCAAGCATACGGTCCATCGGCTTGGTTCTCATTATTTGGGAGAATTCCCTTTCCTTTTTGTCAGTTACCACTTTAATTTCTTTTTCAGCAGGACCCAGTAAATGTGTCATTGAGCCATTGGAAATACCACAATTGCCAAGGTGAGCTTCAACAGCTTTTTCAATAACAGATTTAACATACATGTTTACATCTTTTTCAATCCCAGAATCAGTGAAGCTGACCGGTTTTTCTTCTAGGAATGATGTAAATCCATTCATCTTTACCCCTGGGAGAGACTCACTTGGCTTTTCTAATCCATCCATGTGATTACCTCTTATGCTTTCCTCCTGCTGAGTGCAAAGAGCAGCTAGCTCCTCTCTGACTCTGTCAGGAACACCTAGATCTTCCATTAGTCCCTGAATCACCTCTTCTTCAGAACATGACTCACTGTAAGATCCAGTCTGTGAGGAATCTGATGTGACACTATGACTCCTGATTATATTGCTCAGTTCCTGGAAGCCTTTCCAACTTTGTAGCAGCTGAACAGATACTGAGTTTTGCAGAGCATTTAGACTGGCTCTCAGCTGCTCTGCATCCTCTATGGCTGCCATCTCCCTAAGTGACTGAAGCATAAGCAAGGCTTCAGAACAGCTCAGGTTCTGAGCTTGGCGGCATGTATTCAGATTGGCCAGACCATCCTTCAGGGTCATAACTGAGAGAAAGGCCAAGAGCACTCGAGAAGATGAGCCAAATGTAGAGGCCAAGTGAGAGGAGAAGTCTGGCAAGCTATTAGACTTTTCCAAACAAGACCGTTGTTTGTGCTGCGTCACCTCACGTAGTGACTGAATGGAATGGCAGAGCTTATCAAGAACATGTCTCATGTCTGGTCTCACTGCCATTTTAACAGTGTAAGATTTTTCTACTTGCAAAACTGTCATTTCTACTGAAGGTTTTACATCTGCATCTGCTCTCAAAGATGTAGATGTATTACTTTCAGAGCTTCTGCTGTTCCCATGTGGGGTGGTACATTGTTCAGTTTCCCTTGTTTTTGTTGCATCACTGCTGACTTGTGACTTTCCCACGGAAATCCTTTTGGATTCAGATAACTTTTTCAGTGAGGAATGTATAGGTCCTGACATGTTTTCAGAAGGTACCTTTGCAGAAAGTGGTGTTTTCTCCACGTTTTTTTGTTGGTTAAATAGTAATGCCATGGTCAATGTGTTGTTTCTGGGTATTTTTTCTACAGAGGGTTGGTTTGGCAGAAGAGTCTTTTCTGAAGAAGGATTCCTAGGAATGGATGTCTGTTTCACATGTTCATTATCTGTAGATATTTTCTCCAAAGTCGTGTCAGTATTTGTTTCTGATTTTGACTCTTTTGATTGGGAAGACATTATTGTATTTCTAGGAACGGCAATTATATCTTGATTTGAGGTTAATTTTGAGAATTCCAGTGTTGATTTACCGAAAGCTGATGTGTTATCTGATGTACCATCGCTGCTTTTTACAGGGACATTTCCTTCCAATGATGCTTCACCATGTGAGACATTTTGGGTTATTTCTTTCTCAGATGAATCATCAAGTGATGTGTTTTTATTCCACAACTTTTTCTTCAAAGAGAGATTTCTTGGTAATGGGATTCTCTCTACAGCATTAATTTGAGATGATGTTGATTCTGTTATATGTTCGCTACTAAATGTGTCATTTTTTACATTTTTAGGCAGGGATGTGTTCTCCTGTGAGGAGGTCATTTCTGTAGAGGAATTGCTAGGTAAAGTTTCCTTCATGGAAAAGACTTGCTGTTCCATTGAGGATTTTGTTGAAGACAGATTTTGTTGGTATGACCTATTATCTAGTGAAACCAATGGTATATCCTCTGTTGATGTTTCTGTAGAGCCTCTAGGTTCACAGGTTATGGCTGATACTTCTGGAGAGGCCTGTCCCTCCTGAGGTGTCAGAAAGGTTGTGTTTTCCTGTAATTCTCCATGGGTAGATAGCACCTGTTCCTGGTCATATTCATTCTTCTGTAGCCAGAGTTCAACATATTCATTGAAAACTGAGGAAGAAGAATGTAGAGCCGGAAGGGAGATGCTTTCACTGAGCTCGCGTGTTTCTCGCTGAAGGTCTCGCTCCTCGTGCATGGATGTCTGCCGTGTTAGTACACATTTACTGCTTGTTGCACATAACAGGTCTTTTTTTGGTGAGGATGAGCTTTCATTCGATTTCCTGCAGAACATACCTGCTTGGACAGCCTTTGTTTCATTGTTATGTGGTTCTTTCTCAGATGACAGTTCATTTAGACTTTGTACTGACAATTGAACAGGACTATGCAGCATGGAAGGAATGCTTTCTTGCTGATTAGCCAGATTGTTTCTTCTTTTTAAAAGCTTGTGAACAGCTTTTGCCCGGTAATGTTCTGTACGTCTTGTAGTTCCAGCTCGGCCGAAGATATCAGCTCTTATTTTCTTTATTTCTTTCAGTGTGTCAGCTTTGTTATGTTTTTGCTTCCATTCAGGAGCAGCGATTTGGAATATATGATTCTTTTTCACAATTACTCTCACTGGCTTTCTCCTCTGGCTTGTGTCACATGTTGTGACAGGTAGGATTGTCTTATGTTCTGGTGGTTTAGGAAATTCAGTGACAAGATTGCTTGTTCTTGACTTTTTTTTTCCTATTTCTTGAGGCAGAGTTTTTTTGCATAGGTCTGATTGACCATTGAGTGACCCATACATGCTAAAGGCCCTTGGTTCATACTCCAAGTCCTTACCAGAAGAGTACACAGTTTTTTTAGAAGATGCAGGAAACACAGCATCAGATGACCCTGGCCGACCACTAGGTGAACTGTACGTGCCCCTGCCCTGCAAACAGAGCTGTGTATTGGCAAAGAAATTTTCCTGGCAGGTCTGCTGTTCATAGATGTGAAGCACTGTCTCATGGACCTCCTCCCCTCTGTCCTGCAGTTGCAGGATTTCTGCCGGTTTATAGGTATCGGACTGCAGTTGAGAGGTGGTTGAAGTCAGTTCAGACGGTAGGATGCTGCGGGGTTTAGGTACAGGACGACTTCTGCACTGACGTATCATACAGTGCTCCTGCTTCATCTCCCCATTACTTGTCTCTTCCTTGTAGGCATATGATTCCAGCACATTTTCCTGAATCTCAGTTTCTGTAACTTTCATGGTGCTCCCTACAGATTGTTTCTGCTCAACTTTACACCACTCAGGAGTAGAAGGAACGGACTTGAGGGTCTCTTTCACTGTCATGATTTGTTCTATCTTATCTGGCTCCATTTCTTCATTTCTTTCATTAGCAAAGGCAGGTTCAACCGAGCAATTCTGGATTACCTCCGAGATCCCAGGGCTAACACCAGAGGGAATTTTGTCAGACAAGTGTGCACCCAGATCGGAATGCAATTCGGATACAGTTTTAATTTGATTGGCCACACTGGAGCGACTAAGCGTGGTTGTCCAGTGAATCATCTCTTCTTCTTTAATAGTTAGACGCACCTTCATCTCTACGGTCATGCTGCCATCTTGGTTGACCCGAAAGGACTTTTCAATGTCATCTTCATTGGGCATGTGGGAGTCCTCCTCACCATCACCATCCATGCAGACAATTGTGTCTGTTTCTGCAACAGATTCTAGCAACTGACCAGTCTCCATTTCGACAGAACCAGTGGGGTTACATGTGTAATTGTATGCACTTCCTGCAAAACTGTTGTGTATTTGATTTACAATGTAGCGCTCTGAAGATGGTGAAAAAGGACGAGATTTGGTGCTACTGGTCGTGGATTTCTTTTTTCCTTTATAAATTATTATTCATTAATTATTATACAGTGGATTATCATAAATATTTACATGGAGGAGAAAAGAGGACAGCATTTTACCGGAGTCAGGTAGAAGCAGTTGTAACAGTTTTTTTAGCCAGGTCAGGACAGCAGGAAAGCATTGACAGAAAGAAAAGAAAAAAGAGAAGGGGAAGACACTGAGATTAGACACAGATATGAACCAGCTATGATGTAGGTCATTGTTAGGTATTACTGGAGATATCAGAGCCTTAGTGAATACCCTCAGATAATCTCGATCTTAGACAGTCATATACGGGCCAGTAAAGTATTAGAATCATTATACAGTAGAGCAGGTGAGTATTCAAAGGAATGCAAAATTACAGAGGAAGTGGTCCTGAATTTCATATAGGTTTCACAGAAATGATTTTTTCTTAGTATTTCTATATTTGATTAGTACACAGCATTTAATGGCACATCAGTACACAACGATTCACATTGCTGAACTATGGTTAACTTGATCAGGTAATGCACTACATAAAAACTATATAGGAAAAGAAATATTTAACAACGAAAGGGTTTAGACTTACGAGACACAGGCTGCAACCGTCCTACACTTTTTGCTGGTAGCCAAGTTGGAGCAGAGGGTTTCTGGACATCATAGTTTGCTTTTCTGAAAGCCTCCCGTCCAGCAGCTACCAATACTCCAGAACACAAGATCAGAGCAGGGAGTCCATCCACCTGCAATACAGCAAATCATCTTCATTTGTATCAAACTCATTGTAAATACCTTTTCAGATGAAACTGACATTGAAGACAGAGGAAGGAGTGATATTTCCTGCAAAACCCACTAGCTCTAAACTATCTTAAATAGTTTCGATTCACTCTATGGATGTTTTACGCCAACTAAAGTCTTTTTTCACTGTTAATCAAAAGCTGCAGTTTTTCATTAGCAAATTCTGTTCAGTTGCTGTTTAATGTCCAATTGGTGTTTAATGATGAGTAGGTACTAATGCTAGCATAGATCTAGTGCTAACAGAGACCTCTCATATAGTGTATCTCTCATCGCCCACTTCAGGTTCTGTCCCAGGATGCAGTGCAGTATAATAGGATGAGATGGTAAAGAGGCTTAATGCTGAAGGCTGATGGGTTTCTTCAGTCCCCTGTCTGTTATTTATGCTCATAGCAGCTATAGACAAGTTACCCATGTATCTAAGGAAAAACCACAGCAAATGCAATGAACTTTCCCCTGCAATATGTTTGAAGAATTTTTTTCTACTATTAATAAGCTTCTACCCAAGGTCAAATAAAGGTCTCCTTCTCATCTCTAGCAATAAATAATTTTGGGTGGTGTTTTTTCAAGATAATTTGTACATACTTTGTTAAGTTATGTTAAGACTGAAAATAAAAATTACTAGCCAGAAAATGCCATTTTGTTGAGATTAAACAGATTGGAACAGAAGGGCATTTATCTTGCACATGAGTATTGGTGTGCTCATCAAGACTAGACAAGATAATATAACTATTTTGTAAAATAACATTTATTTATTATATTAAATATTATTATAAGATAATATTTACACATACTTCAAGTGCTGTTCAGGACCACCTGATATTAGTGTGCATCTGTTATTAAAAATGTTCACAAAGTAATTTGAGATGTAACAAACTGTGAAATTAAAACTGATAGCTACTTATTTCAAATGAGGAAAAGTAGCTGTACAAAGAACATCACATTGAAATTTCAAGATGACTGAATAAAAACCTAAGTGAACTAATAACAATCATTACCACCAAAAGGCTTATATTATAGACACCATACAACCAGTAATGAATAATTTAATACTAACCCACTGAGCATAATGATTTTAGTTGTAGAAGTCATTAATTCATTCAAGTCAATAATTCACCTTTACTTTCAGAAAGTATTAGACAGAAAAAAGCTATCACTGAATGTCAGAGCTTGCTGAATGCCTATAGGAAGTCAATTTCAAACATCATTATAGTTGACTAGACCAATTTAATGTTTTATAGTGCAGTACTATCCCGATTTGCTTCCAGCTACACCACCTTCCAGTTAAGCGTTCAGGTTTCCTGGGACTGTGTTCATTCAGAGTGCTATGTAGTCCAGAACTTGGCTTTAGTCCTGTCTGGGAAACCAAGCCTTAATTGAATAGTGAATTATCTGACATTTCACAAGATCCCATAACGGTGTACTTGGCTTTCTCATGTTAAGCCACACACTAAACTTTGGTCGTCTGTGTTTTCAACAGCTATTGAAAACTAAACCACTTCATTATGGGGTAATAGAAACCAACGAAGGCATGTGATTAACACTTAGAAGCAACAAAAGAGATGAAACAGCAATAGACATCTCACCCTTCTTCCATCTGGTGTGTGCAGCTTTAGCACAGGGAAGCACATGACCTCAGATACAAGATCCAGCAATGCCTCAAAGGAGTGTGTGGTCCTCTTTTGTAGCAATAGCGTGTGCTTCACTTCTGGATCTCCATTGCGGAACACCACCAGCCGCTTGGGCGTGGGCAGAAGGGCTGCATGTTCATTCCTTCTGGCCCTGCGAGTGCTGCGTGGACCAGGACTCTGTCGATCCCGGGTCAAACGCCTGCTGCTGACTGGCCGAGCATGGTACCATGGTGGCGGCTTGCGTTGCGCACGCTCCAGGTCAATGGGCTTCACAGTACGTTTATCAGAGCAGATGTAGGAATGGCCATGGTGGAGTTGGTCAAGGGAGCGGACTGTGGTGTGGCCACGCGGTGTGGTGATAGTGCGGACTCCGAAGGGCAGTGGAACACGCTTTGAGAGGCTGTCCAACAGCGCTTCAAAAGTTTTAAAAGTTCGGTTGTTGATAATAACAGGTAAACCACTGAACTGAGCATCACCGCTTTTGTAGAAGCACACACGCTTTGAGGCAATAGGCTCACTCATGTATGGTTGGCGGGATGTCATCAAAGTGTGGATGCTGCCTGAGGATTGGGCCTGTGGTGGGACTCTCCGCACTGCTGGACCTTCAGTCATAATCTCACTGTAAGGAGAGAGGGAAATGAAAGAAGAGAAAACAGTGTTGACTGACCAGTTAGGGGTGTAGATCAAACAATGATTCGATTCAGTCATGATTCTTTAAGAAATTATTGAGTGTGTTGTGATATTGATTGTTTCATAATGGCAATGATTAATTTGTAAAAATTCACTGAATTCACAAAAAGCTATTGACACACTAGACCAAAACAAAATAACAAGTCTTTTCAATTTTACAGTATCTTTACAATAGCCTTAGATTTTAATTTTGACCACAACATAAGTACATAGTAATTAATAATATTGATTATGATATTTTGCCACCTATGCAGTTAAATCATCACCTTCAAATCAATGTATTATTTTGAATTTTCCTCTACTGAACAGAAAGAGTGAACCTTTCAGTAGCTTTTTTTGCAAACTTTCCAAGTTTTATGTTTGAGTCAGAATACAATTTTTTCCCCTAGGTTTGTAAGAAGTTGGTAGTATGCCATACGTCGAGGTCAAGTCTAAAGTTTATGATTAATAGTTAAGCTTGCAAAGTAAGTTGTATTAATCCTGTTGCATTGATATTTGTTCAAATCACTTTTTAAGATTCATTTTAAGATATTTGCACTTCTGATCCAAAGTTTAGTACCATTGTTTTACAACAATACAAAACATAAAGAAGTCATAATTTATTCAACATCTAAAAGGCCTTATATTTGAAAAGTGACAAATATATGAAAACATTAAGGATAACAGTTCATAATAACTAGAAACTTGAAATATTGACATAAAAATAGAAAAAATTACAATTTAAGTTATTGTGTCTATAATTTTGATATATATTATTCTATAAGTTTGTTACATAACACATGATTGTAGTGTTGAGGTGATTTTTTTTTACCAAATTCATGACAGTATTGAATACCCTTTGAATATCTTATAATAACATCACAACGCCTGACTGGTGATGGACCATAGGAAGAACAATAAGCGTTAAAAAACATGCTCAACTAACTGAGATTTTTCAAAATAGTCTGATTAATACAATGACACAACTAATGTGAAACAGAACAGTCTCTTGTAACCTAAGGTGCTGGAGACTGACAGAACATGTTTAATGCCAGGTGTTGTTTACTGCCTGGCCAAGTTAGATTAAAAGCAGTCACGGCATCACGTGAGACAGACGTCTAGTTCTTCAGTCAGCTCTTTTGTACCAATTTTCACCCACAACAACAGCAAAAATCAACCAGCCACTTGAAAATAGAATTATCTGTTGTACAGCAAAATCTTTGTTTTCTCAGTGTGGATGCAAATTTCTCGAAACTTTCAGTTGTAATAGTGATAATAAACATCTAGGTCAACTACAACAGAAGTTTGAAAAAATCCTTAATACCATTTTCAGTGACCACTGCTCAAAGACTAGATGTCTATGTTTGATGTTAGGTGAACACTCAGAACAGTTATGTAGCCAACTAACAACCCCCTTATTGTAGTGGATATAGACTCACCTCAGGAAAGATTACCAGGGCAACTACTGCAGCCAATTGCGCCTTTAAGTACCTGCTCAAGATATAAAAAGAAACGAGCTAGCTCACAGCTGTCATTTTCATAAAAATGTAGAAAACACACACTCTAAATGTATTTTCACACTTACCAGAAGTCCCATATTGAGTTGAAGTCTGAGGTAGAGCGATTGCTCCCTCATGTTGTGCTGCGGAGCTCCGTGCTAGAGACTGTGAGTTATTCTGGGCGATGGCTTCAGCATTAATTTGCTTAATCTTTGCTCACTACTAATCCCAGCCACACTGAGGAGAGCCCTGTTTACGAAATACATGTGTGTGGATGTGAAAAAGTTGCGCATGTAGCTAGGCAAGAGTAAGGAAATAGTATTAGTAGTATAATTAATAGTATTCAAGTCAGTATGTTTTATAAAGTATGTGCCAAAATTAGCAGAATGAGTCAAGCAGAGACTAGGTTATGGACTTTAAAAGCTAATTATATACCATTAAGAGTATTATATAAGTCTAGCATAGTCCTGCCACAAATATTACATAATCGACTGATCGTAATTTCATTTTGTGTGAAATTGGTGTATTTTTTTGAGTAGTGAAGCACATTTACTGAGAAATGTCTTTACACTTCGTGCTCTAACACATTCACACGGTAATGCTACTGTATGTGTTAGCGAGGTAGCAAATGCTAACATGCTTTCAAAAGTAACTTTGTTGTTATCCTTTGCCTTAATGCCTACACAGACATTTATGTACAAACATTCATGATTGTATGTTAGAGTACAAAACCAGGTTTGAACTGTAAAGTTTTTACAAAATATTACTAAATATTTTATGACAAAAAATTAGGATGATGAGAATAAAATTGTTAATAATATATAATGAATTATATATGATTTAAATTATATTTATAAAAGTTCAGTTACAATTCTACGATCAGGCCTCAGTGAAGTACCTGTTATAGCTCCTGTCACACTGGCCCAACTCTGCGTTTCTGTGTTTTAGGCCCAGGTGGCCACTGGGCCTTTGCCTAATCTCATTGTGCATGCTTAATAAGGATAAGACGCCCCTGTGTGTGAGCGTGGTTTGTGTGCATGTTGTGTGAGAAAGGGAAAAAGGAGGGGATGTGTGAGTGGCATGGCTGTGGGCCTTGAGAATATTTAGAGAAACAAATGACACGCGTTTAATTAAAAATATAGGTTTAAATATTAAAATAAAGTCCACAGTTTGCTTATAGGCCAAGCCAGCATGTCACATTCTTTGGATAAGTGGGAGTTTGGTGTCAGTCTGGGAATTATGAAGCAAGAGGTCAAAATCTGCCCAGAATAAAATCAGAATGAACACAAACACAGAGAAACGTACAGTCATCGGCACCTGGTGTAAGGTTGGATTGAGGCGAAGAAAGATCAAACATCCGCCATTACCCAAAGGAGCAATGACGAATGGGAATGTGCACATGTGCCGTTGGTGTGTATACATAGGGAAAGAATGTTGGACCTGCAGGAATTGATGGAGTTTGGAATGCCGGTGTGGTCTCCTGTCGGGTCTGAAACACTCCCAAAACAAAGGAGAGAGGAGGAATGCCAAACATTCGGCAGAGCGAGCCCCTTTACCTCTACAGATAAGAAAGCAAACGTTGTGTGTTAGAGAGAGAGAGAGTGTGCTGTAACTTGTGTGATTGGAAAATTTAGTCTAGTCATTGCTTAATCAGGATGGAATCTCAGCTGTATTAGTCCCACACACACACACACACACACACATACAGAGCAGACTGTTTCCAAATGCTTTTAGTCATAAGCTCTGCAGTACTGAAATATCTGGACAGTATGTGTGTGTGTGAGTGTCAGTGTGTGTGTGTGTGTGCGTGCGTGTGTGTGTGTCTGCTGTGTGATATATTTAACCCTTCACTGCAGTCTCGGCGCCGGCTCCAGATCCCTGAGCGCTCTCTTACAGGGAAACTATCTGAGACACATTTAGGATGAAATAGAGGATAGGGTTGATATGTGACACGCACACACACACACACACACACACACACACACACACACACACACACACACACACACACACACACACACACA
>JBBIGC010000013.1:4908048-4924141 GCA_037576955.1 Lepidarchus adonis | reverse complement strand
ACACACACACACACACACACACACACACACACACACACACACACACACACACACACACACACACACACACACGTGCATGCTCAAAACAACAAATGACATTTTCCTTCCCCCACTTGCCAGCCTCCTTTTCTGTGCCTGCACCCCTTTCGCTAGTGCTCCTGCTGACCCCTTTTAATGGCCAAGCCCTGTAAACTGTTGAAGCTGCAGGGTGGAGGACTCTTGGTTTTTCCAGAGCGTTTTTAACGTTGTGGGGTGGGGGTGCGTCAGTGGAGGAAGCAGAGATTCCAGGCCCGGGGTTGACTCCTGGCAAAACACTTCCTCCTGCCCGGCTCCCTGCTGCTCCGGGTCTTGACCGCTCTTCCACTGGAATTCCCGACTGCACTGCCCTAACAACCCCACAGCATGCCAGCCTGCTAATCTGCCCAGGTTATACACAGGTCCTTCCTCAGAGTGAGGCAACACACACTTATACACACAGCACAAAGGCTTACAGAGGTCGAAACAAAGACACACTCAGACTGAAACATAAAAGCTCATACGGCATAGATAAATGTTCTTACACACACACACACACACACACTCACACACACATACACTTTTGTCATAAGGAAATAGCCATCCAACTCAATTTCTACAGAACAATAGTCTCACCTTTAGCTTACTCACAATAAATCTAACCTACACACACATACACACGCACACACCCAGCCCCTCACTCATTCAGATCCTTTATCAGACAGTTCTTTCCCTTCAGCTCACGTCCTGAAGTTTGGAAAAACCCCAAATTTTCACCAGTTGTGCTTTGTGTGTTAAATGCCAAGAGTTGACTTCTTAAAACCAACATTAACCCTACAGACATTTTATTTCACATATGTATCTATTTATTCAATTTACATTTCTCGGTTTAACCTGCTTAAACCCATAGGTCAGCACTGCAAATGGCTGTGTGTATAATTTACATTACAGACAGCCTTGATTTAATTTGGACATTACATTTTGTTTATGAAACATGCCGTGTGATGCAGTGGTTAGTGCTGTCACCTCACAGTAAGAAGGTTCTGGGTTTAATCCCCAGGTCGGTCACACCTCCGGGTGCTCCAGTTTCCTCCCACTGTCCAAAGCCTCGTGGTTTAGGACGACTGTCTGCTCTAAACTGCCCGTAGGTGTGTGTATGGTGTGAATAACTGTCTGGCTCTGTGTTGCCTTGTGATGACTTGGCCTCCTCTTTAGGGTGAACCCTGCTTTGTGCCCATAGTCTACTAGGATTGGCTCCAGCTTCCCCGCAGCCTGGAATAGATAAGCTTTTTGAAAAGTTAATGAACAAATGATCTATAAATGGTTTTCATGATCTGAGATAAAAAATCTGAGATCTGTAATAAGATACCACTGCCTAAAGCGTTTACTCAAATTTATATGATGACTGTACTGCCACCTTTGTATCAGGCTCACAGGATATGCTTAACAGCACAGTTCACATGCAGCTTTTCTCTCATTCTGTCTATATGGTTTATTTACTGAAGTTAATAGTCTATTAGATGTATTTATGTTATTTATGTGCTCAAGTAACTGGACAATTGATGCAGTTCTAGTGTTACAGTTTTCTTTTGTTGTGTTTTTAATGCCGAAACACAAGTAGTACTCAATAAAGTCAAGGATATAAGGCTAAAGGCCTTAACATTTAAAAACATATTGTATTGTAATCTCTTACGGAAAAAAGAGACAAATATGACAGGTAAGACACATTATTGGCAATTGGCAAAACAACAAAAAAATTATACATTTATACATTATAAAAAATTATACATCTCCATCAGAGGAACTCCTGAGACCTAATCAGTTAAAAAGGACGAGCCAGAGATGACACTAAACCTTTCTGCACATTAACACTACAAAATGAATGATCACCCTGTTCTCAGACATTCTCCACCTAGAGGGTCTTCTCTCTGAGGCTGAGGGTTTCTGTGCAGTACTGTGGTCTTTACAATGGATATACTCCCATAAGCGGAGAAAAGCAGTGATTATGAAATGAGCCGCTGCAGTTGCCCTGAGATTTTACTTTGCGTAAAATGCGCGTGCATGAGTTGGAAAGCATGCGCGCGCCCTCTAGCGTGAGGCCACCATCGTGCGCCTGTAGCAGATAAGCACAGCACCTGTATCTGACAGAAACTCCATGTCCACTGGGTCAAAATAAGAGAAAGATGCATTAAATCAAGCTAAAACGGCGGCCATCTTTACAGTCCAGTCCAGAAATGCTGTTTTGTGTGTTTTTTTAGGTTAGGTTAGCTTAGCTTAGCTTAGCTTAGCTTAGCTTAGTTTAGTTTACTTTAGTTTACACACCTTCCTTACAGCTTGATAATTGTGATATATATTTTTTTGTGATATATATTTTACTTTCTCACTCAAGACTCCCAGAAACTGCTTAAAAAACAGCCTCTTAGTTTTTGTCACCTTTTGTTTATTTACAGTTTATTATCCTTTATTGTCCTGCATGGATAAATTTACTCTCTGCGTTTTACCCACCCAAGGCAGTGAACACACGCCCTGAGCAGTCCTTCACCTGTTTCCGAGCCTGTGAAAAGCTCAAAGCTGATAGTAAGCCTGTCATACACATGCAGAAGTGCCATAAAAAGATAATTTAAAGTTGTTTTTTTTTAACTTGAGTGCATATTGTTAGTAAGTAGATTACATGATATTTATGTGAATGCTGTAAAAGAAATGACTGGAAAATATTGTTTACTCTGTCAATTACATGTGACAGGATGGATATGACTTGCTTCATGCAGAAAACATTATTTACAAAAGAATATTGTTTTTATGGCCTAAGTTACAAATGACAAAACACATTTTTAAATGTTTAAGCACCATTTTAGTGATTAACTTTTAATAACACTTGATAACAAGTGTTATACATTGGGTAAAATGCTGTGGACTTGCCCATCTTTTGATGAAATGACTCAGCAGGGCCTGTGATGTTCTACGGATCATTGGTGGATATTGATCTAAAGTACACATCTGTTTTACAAGATATCTTTCAGGCTTTGATATCAAAGTCCAAACACTTTAAGGCCCTGTGAAAAGGCATCTCGTGGAGGCCTTATTACAGAAGAGAACAGACTCAGCCACAGCTCCACCACTGAAAGCCATCAAAACCAACAACTGAAACGTGTGTTTATGCTCCTGTGTCTGTTCCTATTCTGCTCAGGTGCAAATGTGGAACTTGAATGATAAACAGGAACATTGCCGTGACCCTGCTCTGAGAGAAGTGTGGGAATACACACACACACACACACACACACTCACACACACATGCTGACAAAGGTGTCTGACCTGTGTTATGGCGTGCCCTTTCTTCTTTATTTAGTTATATTTCGATGTATTTTTATTTTTTAGGAGGAAATCCTTCTGTCTTTCCCAGAGTACTACAAGCGCTGTGAATTTTAGAGAACTTGGTTTCCTGAGCAAATGAGGATGTTCCCAACTAATCTTTCACAGGGTAAGTAGCCTAGACAATACCTTTACTGAGGAAATGCAGACAGGTGCTCTTGGAAACTTCCACAAATGCTCCAATATTAAACACAATGAACCACATTCATCTGTTTGTTCTGAAATATACCAGCAACAGCCTGTTGAACAGGAGCTATTTTTAAGAAGGTCTGTCTGATGCACTCCATTAGAAATTTTATATGTGAATTACAAAATAATAGTTGCAGTATTGAGTCATTAGTCATGACAAAATGTAGTAAAGTCAGAGTAACATTTCAAAAGTCACAGCTGAGTATACCATTTTTTTGGTCAGATAATGTAGTCAGTTACTGTTCACAGCAATGCAGTTCAACTAATTTTCTGCCTAAAAATATTACAGCACCTACATTGTCTGAACTAGACTATGTTCATTTGTATTGACCATTGACCATTGAAAGAAAGGGCAGTACCCCTATATTGGGTACTGTACAAAACCCTATATATTGATATATAAAGTGAACATGTATACACACACACACATACACACATGCTAATTTTATATATCAATATATACGTATATTAAAAAAAAAGTATGTATGTATATATGTATATAAATTATTATTTTTTTATGTGTTAGTAATGCACTTTGCATTTCTTACAACTGTCTGTTTTAGCCTACATGACTTTCTTTTCCCTAGTGGGCTTTTACTTTTAGGCACAAAATAACACCATCAGATTTGTTTTATTTTAGGAGATCTGGCATGAACGTCAGAACAGCATGGACACCTGAAAAGCTCATTTAGAAACAGCTCCAGTGACACATGTTGAGTGATGACTCTCACTATATGCAACCAGATTCTAAATAGTATGATGACTAGGGCTTTTTCTGTGTGATAAATTTGTAACTGGGTGAACTATCGATTTTAATGGAACAAACACGAACAAACATTGGAAAAATCAGAAATGAACACATGAAAACTTTCAGGAACATTCTCTTGGAAAATATCTGCCTTATGTAGCCTTTAATGAGACTTTCGATATGAATGTGGAAACACTTTGTGGGCAAAACATTATATAAATGGTTGTGCTCTGTGTACTGTAAGATAAATCAAAACACTGTAAACTTCATCTTTCAGTACAAAACTTGCTTCCACACTGCAAGTTACTCTAATGTCAGCTTGCTTTAGGTTCTGTTTACTGTGAGAGAAATATTCATTTCCATATTTAATGTTGATCTTGACATTTTAACATAACAAATGTACAGATATTATGTATAAATTGTTCAATTTAAATCGCAGGTCAAAATTCTGGTGCCACAAGTGAGATGCATTTACTATTCAGGCAACTGCCTCTGAAACCGAAAACGTTCTCACCAAACTCTTACCTCACTGGAACATTTTAAGACTGTGTGTTTAAGCGGGAGTGATATATATATATGCTCCTAAGGGTCAAATCAGTGAAAATAGCTTATTGTGTCAGAGCCTGGAGCGCCGATCAAGTGTGAGTTTATATTTAGAAGCAGCACAACTGGACTGGGTTTGGGAAAGCCGTGCCTATGAAAGTGATAAGGCCAGGGAGGAGACTCATATTCCAAGGATTATAAAACCCAGTCCCTCACACACATACATTCAAATACACATGCACCCACACACACACATGCATTCCGCTTCAGACAGGAGACGCCCTGTCCATTGCAGCTGCTTTTGATGGACATTGTGTCCTTCACTTATCGAAGCTGAGTGTAAAAGACTCCAGCATTCTTTTCCCTTATAGTGGCTGTTATTAAGCTCATGGTTGTATGTCAGGGCTGCACACAGGGATTTTCATTGGCATCGGTAATCAAGTAATTTAACACTTTTGCATTAGCCAGTTGGTTAATTTGGTAGTTAGTTTAATTTAATCTCACTAGTATCCTTACTAAAGTAAAGGAGTTCAATGCTGGTAACAGTTTTGAACTACATGAATTAAAAAAGATTCTGAAAAGCACTGTAAATGTTCTTTTAGATGATAAAATAAAGAGTTTTTACTGTATTAACATATCATTTGATATTCTTTGCATGTCTAGAAAATATTAGTTTGCTGTTCTGTGGTTTTCACAATGCATGAGCATTTTCTCCGATAGGGTTTTCTGTTTTAGTCTCCTGATTTTAGGCTAATGTAGCAAAATAATACTGCAATGTGCGTTGTATTTCACTAAATTTGTCATGAAAGATTGCATGGATGACTCAGATGCTAATTTAAAAAATGTAGTAACCTGTCAATATGTACTGAAAGTACCAATAACTATGACCATAACTATTAATTTTAATGGATTACTGCATATATACTGCACACTGCATATAAACCGCTGTCTATCGGGCATCATATAATTAATAGGAACTATGTGCCAGCAGTTGGCATAATTCTGGAGTAATAAGGAACACTTTTGCTTTGATTTGATGTTATTCGCAATTTTACCATTGAGTGAATTATTCCTTTAGTGGTGCATGAATATGGCTTTGGTGTATTACAGGGGGCTTTGGGCTTGTCTTTCTGCACCCGAGGCCAATATTAGGATTTGCATTAGTCAGCTGGTTAATTTGGGTATTAGTTAGATTTCATCCAGCTGTTCCCAGCCCCCACACGTCTCATTCTTCCTTTACAAGCACAAACACACCCACTCAGGTGCTTCTGGGTGGGGACAAAGCCTATTGTTTTGGCATGTAGCCTACACAACAAATTGCACCCCCAACACACACACACACACCCGGAATGGGTTTGTGTGGGAATGTGGGTGTCTGTCTGTTAAAACTTGTCGTTGGCGCATGTTTCCGTCAGTTTGCTAAAAAGGGACGTAGGGTCAGTGTCAGTGACCTTGTCCAAAAAGCCTCTTCCTTTTTCAAACAGAAAATGAGCTGAACACCCGTAGACTTGACAACCAGCGCAGACAAGCGCTAATTGTTTCTATTATGAGAGCGAGCACAATACACGGCTCCTCTGTTGGCCTGCCATTTATTTTCAGGGCTCTCACGGGCCTGTGTTTGTGTGAAAGTTTGAGAGAGTTTGTGCATATGAAGGTGTGCTATTGTGTGTGCACATATATGGGTGGGTGAGCACAGGCTCGTATTGATGTTAATGATGGACTTTGTTTGGTGAAGGTGCAGAGATTACGATCATATTTAAGTCATTGGAGCCAACTGAGCTGCTTTAAACAGGAAGAAGTGTGTTAATCTCTGTTTCCCTGAAGCAAGGGTACACACACACGCACACACACGCACATGCACACATCCAAAGAGGAGAGCAAGAGGGTCAGAAGTGCACAATGCAAAGATGTGGGGTAGTGTGTTTGTGTGTGTGTGTGTGTGTGTTGGGGGGGTTAAAACCTAGTGCAAATAAATACATTGATGTTTGAGACTTTTATTTCCCGAAAGTGCAAAAAAAAAGTATGAAATTACATGTTAATACACTAATCACTGTACATTTCATTTTAGAAAAGAACATATTTACAGTGTTTCTCAGGATCATAGGTCTTGTTTTAAACATTAGAACGGTTTAATTAACACATTTCAATTAATTTATGTCACTTATAAAACTTGTATAGGCATTTTATATTTCTATCAACACACACACCAGACAAGTTTGTTGGTTGTAACAATTTCATACAGTGTTAGGTCATTTATTACCTGCAGCTCAACTGAAACTAGCGATGCATTTGTTTAAATCAGATGTGTACATGGCTTCCACATGAAGGATGTGTTTTTACATCCGCACAGTTTTCTCTTTTGGGAATAAATGTCTTGATTTGCTCATGTAGAAATGATATCAACGTCTGAATCAAATCACGTTACTTCAGTATGTCCCTTTTTCAGAGTTCAGGTGTTGTTATAGTTGCAGTAATACACAGCTGTACTAGCATCAGACAGTACAGAGGAGATCAGCTCGGACCCCTGCATGGGTGCGTGTGGAACCGCGTATGACAGGTACTGCTCAAATTCACTACCGTCCACTTCACTTAGCATCTCTCTATGGGCTTCTGTGGTTGGACGCGAGTGCTGCTCGGCCATGGCGTGAGGATGCGCCTGACTGTCCTGAGGAGGTGACAACTGCTCGACTGGACGTTTCAGCTGGGAGGCGGGATTATAGAAGACACTCAGGCTGGATGGACAGCCCAGGTATGTGGGGGGTGGGGCCTGACTGGAGCTAGGTGATAGGCTCCTGTTGAAGAGCGCCTGAGATAAAGAATGGGACTGGAGGGGATTGTGGTGGGCATTGACACTATGGGTGCTGTTTGCATTACCAAGTTCCTGAGAGTGTGTGCTGCCCATCATGCCCACCTGAGTGTTGCCATGAGTGTGAGCACTAACATGTGCGTTAGTGTTTGTATGCGCACCGATTCTAACATGCGAGTGTGTGTCGCTGCGGTTATTGCCCTGAACCGGTGGATTAATGAGGGGGTGCTGGTGCCCTTGAGGGGCGTACTCTTGATGATGGTGATGATAGCTATAAGCTGCCTGAGAGTGGCTGTCCTCCTGAGTGTGACCAGCAAAGAACACCGTCTCCGCCGCCATGGCGTCCATCGGGGAGGAGTCCGGGGTTGGCAGGCTGTAAGATTCAAACAGTCCTTGCGCGTCGCAGTACTGAGGTAGGCCGGCCTGAGGCAAACCCACGGGGGGCAGGGAATAACCCACCCCGAGGCTTTCCATGCCCAAATGAGCTGGGGGCTCGGAGGCGCCAGGCAGCAGGAAGCCAGAGTCCAGCCGCTTTATCCTCTTCACCTGTTTGCGGCGGCGAGGCCGGTACTTGTAGTTGGGATGATCCTGCATATGCTGCACACGCAGCCGCTCCGCCTCCTCCACAAAAGGTTGCTTGTCCAACATTGATAAAGCTTTCCATGACTTACCTACAGAAACAGAATGAGAGAGATATGATCAGCTGAAGTGCTTTTAATGACTTTTAATTACCCTAAGCCTTTTAGTCAGCCATTGGTACTATGCTACGATAAATTACTCCGACACAGCCATTAACTTGTACTAACATTTATTTATGCCAGGGTGGCACTGAGGTGGAGTTTAGAAAAGACTATCTGTGTCAAATGTAACTTAAATACAACCCATTTTAAACCTGAACACAAGCAGCACCTAGTAAAGTAAAATACAGTCTTATTTCTTAATATGGACAAATATAATAAGTGGCATTAAATGCACTTCTGTTTCAGATATTCCTTTGTAGGGTCTCCATGGCTAATAAAGAGAGCAGTCCATTTTCCCATTTCGTTTGAGCCCATCGGTGAGACTGCAATTCCACAGGGAACATTAAAGGTGCACAGAAATAAGAAAGTTTTTCTGGTAGAACTTGTGTAATATTAGCCCCGTATGCCATTTAGTTGACACCTCTGCCTGAAGCGATGTCCCTACTACAGGGAGAGTTCAGGAGCAATGTGAGGTTAAGTGCCTCAAGGGCACAATGGCTGTAGCAGGCTGTTATCAGCTACGATCACACTGTGACCTCTCGCTTCATGGCTAAGCTCCATCAGCTGCCTCTATTACAGGAGGAAATTTCCTTTCGGTCGTATTGCTCAGGAGCACTTTAATGCCCATGTGAATAAACACACCATAAACATTTTAAATCAAACAAATATAAATGATCACTGTCCGAACAGAACCTCGTACCTGCACCAGAATCAGAAAAGTCTTATTAGATCCTCATGAAATTCTGACCAAATGTAATGGCATTTTCAAATTTGATCTAAACATTAAAACAATAAAGTTGGAGATGTTGGTTCTGACAGGAAAACGAGTAAATATCTCATACTGACGTGTCATTTAAGTCAGAGTTTGGAGGCAGGAAGGCACCAAGCCACATCCCAGTCAAACCGTCCCATACTCAGGTCACTTTCAGGTGCCTTAGAATGCGCCAACTCATTACACAGCAAGGCACAGAGACGGCTGCCTTCAGCTCCAGACACATTTTCACATGGAGAGAAGGATTTGTGGAATGAAGTCTAAGCTCAGGGCTAATCGTGGTAAATCCAGAGGCAGTGACTAAACCAGCAGTTTTTACCCAAACAAGTAAATTCTCAGCTTTCACTCCTGTTCAGATTGAGCCAGAAATACCTCCTGGAAAGTTGTAAGCAGAGACGCCACAGGCCTGAGCTGAACTCTATGGCTGTGCTGAACTACAGGCCTTTCATAAGGAGCAGATACAGGTGCACAGGCCATCAGGTCGAGAGGGACACTTAAAGGAATCATACATCTGCTTTAGTTTCAGCTGGAGTTCTTCCAAAACGAGCGAGAATAACTGCTTTTTAAAAAAATGTTGTTCTACCTTGGCTTGTGTGTCCAGTACCACCAGGTAACTCACTGTCCTGTATGATCTTATGGCCCAACAGCACAGTGAGCACCGCAGGGTTTACAATGGAGGAAGGTTACAGTCATGTGTCTCTGGTTTATGGTCAGGGACGCTTGGTTACCAGCTTGGGAAAACATTTATAATTATCTAAATATGCCCCATGTAACTCCCCCTCCCCCTCCCCCTCCCACAACCTCCCTCTCCGTCAATAACTTAAAACCTCCTAATGAAATTAATCTCTGATGAGAGGATTTTATAGCCACGTTCATTCGCGCGCGGTGATTGCATAACTGGAGAAGCGCGCCCCCGAAATGTCACCCTCTTCCCCCCTCCACCCCGACAAAGCGGTTAGCCTGATAACCTGAGCCCAATAACGGTCAAGTTTATCCACCTCCATTAGAAAACCCGTCCCCGGGCGCGCGCACACACATCACCACGCACGCGCCCACACTCACTCACCGAGCATCTTGCTGAGCTCCGCGTTGTGCAGGTCCGGGTTCTGCTGCGCGAGCCTCTTGCGCTCGTCCTTGGCCCACACCATGAACGCGTTCATGGTCCTGCGGATACTCGGTTCCGTGCGCGCGCGCGCCGCCTTGCCCTCGCTCGCCGGACTCTGCGCCTCGGTCCACGCGCACCGGCCCGCGCCGGCCATGCTCACGCGCGGCTCGTCGCTGCCGTAGCCCGCATCGGGGCTGCTCATGTCCACGGCACTGGACGCGCACCCCCACCCCGAGCCCCCTCCTGTCTCCAACACAGTAACGGAGAACTCTACGGGGGCAGTGGGGGGGCTTCTTGGAGGTCGCCGCTGCCCCTGGACGCGCACGGTGCGCGCGCGCGAGGGAGAGGAGAAAAGTGATTAAGAAAGAGAGAGGAGGAAAGTTTTAGAGGCGTGAGCAGAAGCGCCTTTCTCCTGTTAGCTGTTGCTGGACGGACGGGAGCGCGCGAGCTTTAAGCTGAGAAGCGGCCAATGGCGCGCGCGGTGGGAGGGCTGAGGGGTGCGGGGCGGGGGGTAAGTAAGAGTTGCGGTAGGAGACTCTCGCCCTGTGGGGAGTTTGGTGACATGTTAGATCAATGAAGAAGTTTTAATATTTTTTTATTGGGGGTCTTCATATCGTGGTTTGCATTATTATTCATAATAAGAGTTATGAAGGAGATGGACTTTCCTGTAGTTCCCTTGCTTGCTTCATGACTGACCCTGGCCTGGTCTTTCCCAGCTCCTGTAGACCCACTGGGGGCACTTACAGTAGAACCAGCCATCAGGCTGAAGTGCCCTGGAGCAAAACATCTAACCCCTTACACCCACTGCCCCAAAAATGTGTTCTTGCTCCTCAGGAGGGTAAAATGCAGAATTACTTCATCTCAGGAAGGGCTTACTAAGAGAAAGGGTTCTTCACAATCACACATCTCACCCTGGTCCCTGCTCAGTGGTAGAACTGGTCAACGTCTGGAGCTTCTCAACATTGAGCATCACTAACAGTCAACAACTCTGTGTGTTGAGCTACTCTGTTAAGATGTCAGTGATCCTGTCCCACTCTGCTGCTTGGACTATGTTGATATGGACCAATCCTGATGCTCTACTTCTACACTGGAACCCACTCCTACTGAGCAGAACCCATACAGACAGAACCATGCTCCACATAACTGACCGTACGTCAGTGAGGCCCATCTGAACACAAGCAACTGCCAACACCTCTTTAAACTGAAACTATTATTACTATTTATTTATTTATTTATCCATTTATTTATTTATATTTTCAATTTGTTATCACTCTCCTGTGTCGACCAGAGGAGGACGGGTTCTCCTTCTGAGCTGTGGTTCCTCCCATGATTTCTTCCTACACTTTATGGAGTTTTCTCTTGCCCCTGTCTACATTCTGTAAAGCTGCTTTGTGACAACGCCAGTGGTTTAAAGCTCTATAGAAATAAAATGGACTTGACTGTAGGTTAGTGGTTGTGACTCCCATGCTCCCAGTGTAGAAAGCTGCCCACTGCTCCACGTGTGGACGGGTAGATGCAGACGTCATGTTTTATTGTGCTGCCCTTTCTGTAAAGGAGTGTGTTCACAATGAACAACTTCTGTTCAGCACATTGTAATGTTTTCCCTACTCCCAACACACCTGACGCAACTAATAAGCTCAGATCATTCCAGCCTCATACTGAAGGGCTGTTCAGTCGCATTCTATACTTTCACTCCACAGCAGCGGCACCTCTTACTCTACTTGTTTAATCAGGTGCTCTCACTCTTCAACAACGTTTGAGCTCCTGCTTTGTTGGAATGAAAACCACAGGCCCAGAGTCTTTGCAGTTAAACCTTTCATCTGACATAAACCTCCATAAACAAAGAATTATTATTCCAATGAGGATCAGTTGTTGTAATAGCCACTTTAGACGATTTCGGTCATGTCGTCTCTAAACGTTTTATGACACCATGGAAAGTGTCGTCAAGGGTAATGACTTTGACATGATGAACCCACTTGGATGAGTAAAGAAATGTCTTCAAGACAATAAAAGTCCAATCACGGTTGAGCAGAATCCTTCTGTAAACTTTGTAGGGCTTCCTCATGTGTTAAATTCCCTTTTCCACCATTGAACTTCGTGAACTTCGTGGCTGAAGAAAGTAAGACTCATATAAATGAAATAAATGCAGGTGACTCTTGCATTAGAAGCTCAACGTCATTCCTTGATGGTGATATATCTAGACATGGAAGTACTATCAAGCTGCAGTCCCCCCATGTCATCACTGATTTAACGCCACTACTGAATGGAGGATTCGAATTTCTCACCTTTCTCACAGAGGATCAGGGAGTAAGTGTAACTGGCTGCATTTGCAAACAGTGGCAGCAGAGCAAAAGTGCAGATAGGAGTGTGAGAACGGGGCTTTTAAGATTAGACCAGGTTAACCCCCTATCTCCATTCTTATAGCCCTGTGAGGCTCCCTACTCCATAAGCTAATGATCAGACTCATCTGTAGCTGAATCAAATGTCAGAGCAGGAAATCATGATTGTGTGTAAAAAGTCCACTCTGTCCAGATGAAAGCCCTGACTCTTGTATAGTGTTAGCATGCAAACCTGTCCGATCCCTTGCATGAGGAAGTGGTGACTGTGGTCCTTCAGCACAGGTGTGCTTAGCAGGAGCTTCTGCTCTTGACTTTTTTGTAATGAAGCCAAAAAAGAGGATATATGGTCAGAATAATTCCAATAAAACTGTCATGTAGATTCAATGGAATGTACTAAAAAGTGATGCAGTACATGTATTTGATTCACGTGTCCCCATTATCTCCACATTAATAAATTACATTACACATATCGGACAGATTTAGTCTTACTTAAAAACTACACTTTTAAAATGATATTTTTAACATTAAGTAACATTAAGGTAGCAGAAAAATAAAAAATATGTGAAGTGAGCAGAACTTTCATTTATAAAAGAATCTTTACACAATGTGAAGAAAAAGACCAACTATTGAGAAGATAAGTTGCTTCTTATTTGTAGAAAACTAAACTGTAAATCATGATGCGTTTTTCTTTGTTGATGCCTTTTCCATATTTTGACATACGGTATAAGGAGGGTCACTGAGCTAGATGGGAATTTTGGACCTGTCCCAAAGGCGTTGCTTAAGTATTGACTAAAGTTATCTATATTTAATTTTATTGAGAAGTGTGTAAGTGCAGATATTCTGGCATGTTGACCCATGTGCACAACCATAAATCTGGAGAAATTACAGAGCTATCATTACATTTTGATGAATATTGTTTGTTGAAGATGTTATTTATTGAATCATGCTTACAACCAAAGGTGGGTCCCCTGTGTAAAATTACAATTACATTAAAAATGTAAAACAGTATGCAAAACAGAACAAATACATTTCTCACAGTCTATCAAATCTGATATTAAAACTGAGAATATTTATATTGTGCCTTTTTGAAAATATATTCCTATTTTGAAGTTTTAAAGAAAAAGGCATGATTATTGCTGTGTTGCACCATTTCACATTTTAACAATCCTCTATAAATGTTTTTAGAACTGAGGAGATCAGCTGCTGGTGTTTTTAAAGTGAAATGTTGTCCCAGAATATCTGCTGCTCAACAGTCTGGAATGTTCCTTATATTATTATTATTCATATTATTTAAGTTACAGAATGCGTCCATGGTTTCAGGTGGTGACAGGGCAGAACTGCATGCAGGCCAGTTTAGAAAGAGATGAAAAGAGGTCTTGTCGGGATGGCAGCATCATTTGTTCTATACACTGGCTTTTAAACTGTTCCCTGATAACAAGCCATTTGGTTCCTCCCCTCTTTGGCCTGGAGGATGCAGTGTTCCTATATTTAAAAAAATGAATAGAAAATAAAATCTACAAAATGGAATATATAGTAAAAGAATGTATTAAAAAAAGATATTTGTCCACTTCTTCTTAGTACATCATTAATGAATTTTTATCCAAAGAGGGCAGCAGTGTTTCTGGCTCATGTTTACATTTGATTTTATTATTAATGATAATATGCACCGTAGATGATGAAATTACCATATTTTACATTGAGGAACATTTTTCTTTTTTCTTTTGTTTGTTGCAAACTTTCAAAGAGTATTAAACCTCTACCCAACTTTATTTTTGGGAGACTCTGCCTCTCTGTGATGCTCTTTTAATACCCATTCAACTAACTGACCTATCTAACTGCCACTTTATCTAATTAGTTTACTTATTTATTCGTTTATTTATTTAGTAAAATGGGGTTTATGATATCAGGGATTTAAAGAAACAAACTAAATAAATGTTTTGATTTCAGGTGGTCGCACGTAAATGTGTGTGTGTATAAGATGACAATCAGGGTTTGCTTGTGATTTCAGTGTTTCATTTCAGTGTTTATTCTCTCATTTTTCTCCCATCCTCTCTAGCACATCACTCTTGGCTTTGATGTCTTTCACGTCACATTAAAAACTAATGATATTTCCTCACAATAAAATGCTGTTTGATGTGTGAGCTACACTGTCTTGACCACTGTGTCCAGTGAGTGTTACAGAACCAAATACTGTTTGGTATTTTGAAGGGTTATTTCTTGTCTGGTGATTAAATGTAATGTGTGTTATGAGGAATCATTTTGAGAAGTTAGCCACCTCATGTTGTCGCGTTCCGGTAATAAGTGAGAACTTCATCTAAACCACATCCTATTTCCAACAACCTTTGTGATTTTGTATTCACACATGCCTGTGTGTGTTTGTTTAGCTATGTGTCTGGAATTTGTAGGGGTTGCTGTGTATTATATTACACATTATATCAAAGAATGTAGGTTTTTTACCATCTACAGCACATAATACTGTGAAATGGTACATGGAATACAGCTTGTGTAAAGCAAGATAACAAAGCAGTTTTTAATGTCCTGAACTGCTACTGCTACTGTGATATACTGTATAACCACATCAGCTCAGGAGTATTTCAGAAATCCATTGGCACTAAACACAGCCTTCCACTGCCTCAAAAAATGCAACCTGAATTTTCAGTACACAAACAGAAATACATGAATTCTATGCAGAAATACCACTGGATTTTCTAGACCAAGCCGTGCCCATGAATTCTTAAGATCATATTTATGTGTGTGTGTGTGTGTGTGTGTGTGTGTGTGCACTTTTGCCTTATGTGCAGGTGAAAGGTCAGATGCTTTGTGTGTATGTACAGATTCTAATTCCACACAGGAACACAGCAACACCCATATAACTCTCACAATCACACAAACACACACTCAGTGTATTCAGTGCAACACACATCCACTAAAGTGCTGTCCCCTGTGTAAGGGCACAGAGGGAGTGCACACTATACTGGAGCTGTATTGCTGTCATCATCTATTTTACTACTGAATACTGAGTATGGTTGTGTGTGTGTGTGTGTGTGTGTGTGTGTGTGTGTGTGTGTGTGTGTGTGTGTCCAGTGCTAACACATATACAGCTTCCGTTTGACTCATGTAAAGTCCCTCTCGGCACTCAGGAGCCAGCGCTATTGTGTAATTCCCCAGAAAGGCTCACCTGGCGACAGTCTGTGTGTGAGTGTGAGTGTGTATGTGTGTGTGTGTGTGTGGGCGCGTGTGGGTGCATGTGGGTGTGTGTGTGTATGTCTGAAGGCGGACAGTGTGTGCTCCTACGCCAAGGACAGGAAGCAGTTTGTGGGGGACAGGAAATGCACGCTGAAGCAGTAGCTTAGATAAGAATGAGAGACCGCTCCCATACACACACACACACACACACCCACACACACACACACACATGCACGCACACCTCAATCCACATGCGCACACACACACACGCACGCACACAC
>JBBIGC010000013.1:4889604-4900259 GCA_037576955.1 Lepidarchus adonis | reverse complement strand
GTGTGTGTGTGTGTGTGTGTGTGTGTGTGTGTGTGTGTGTGTGTGTGTGTGTGTGTGTGTGAGAGAGAGAGATTTATAACTCTCCAGCATTCAGTGCTAATGCTTAATTGTATTCTGTTCAGAGTGTGTGATAAGGCCGCATTATCAGCCTGTGTTCCTCCTCAATCTATTGTTCACCTCTCAACCGAATGTGATCAACTACTGTATGCCACAGCAGGCTGCTGCACTGTATTCAGCTCCCATGCTAACACATACGCATACAAAGAGCCATCCAAGTACACTCACACAATGGCATTATCTACATGTAATTTGCGTAACTGCATGCTATTGCTGCTCCCAAGATGTGACTGCTGTCGTATCACAGTTTGAAAACACTAGATGTTTATATTATGTGAACATTTAATAATGAACAGACCCATAGAAAAGGCACAAAATTTAGCAACAATAAAAGCTACTAACATACATTAGGTTAGTAGTACTTGTTCTGTCTTCTGAAAAGCTAATTTGAACAAAATGTTATTAAAGTGGCAGGACAAACTTCTACATGCATCTATATACATCTATATATAAGAATACAACTTCTATATACATCTATCTATATGTTTATTGTGTATCTGTATGTATGTAACAATAAACATAATCTTCAATTTGAGAGATGCTAATCTAAAATAACTAATAACTCTCTATCGCTCTCTTATATTTATATATAATTTATTATTTTTATGTAAATTGAAAATAAAAGTTTTGTTTCCTGCCACTTTAAGAACGTTTTGTTCCTACAAAGCATTCACACACACACACACACACACAATGGCCTGATATAAGCAGAGCCAAGAATAGCCCGAGCATCAAGTGAACAATGTTACGATATTTGAATGCGTTCTCACTGACAGTCTTTCTTCAAGCTTCCACGCAGCCACAATTACAGACTTTTTTACCTAGTTAATCTACTATGCTACACTGTTAATTAGTGGGAAGCATGGATGTCTGACACAAATAAGCAGACTTAAGGCCAAAGATGTTCCTTTGTCTGGCATTATTTTGGGTCTGGCTTCTGAGATTTAATTAGGCTACATCAGTAGAGCTAATGATGGCCCACTCAGACAGGAGATCAGAATAGCAGATAAAATTCCTCTCCAACAGACACCGTGTTGTCACATTAAGCAAAGTTTCTCTCCGTCTGATCTACTGTGGCCTAAACGAATTTGCAGTCTAAGTGAGTCAACTTTCCTAAATTGATCAACCAACTCTGTGCTTTCAATAATGGTTAAATGAAAGAGCTGCTATCAGTCTGCACTGCTTCACTATTACATACAACACCTTTCACAATATCTGCTATTATACCTCATTATACCTCAGTCTAGCTAACCTCGGTCTCTCAGTCTGAGATTCTTTACGAACTTTTCTCTCGTTTTCTAGACATTTTTCTGTTTGTTCCATATAAAACCAACTGAAAAATTTCTATTTTTTGTCCACTTTTTTAATGCTTTCCATATAAATATTTTCACTGCTGAAAGAAAACTTGGATCTTAACTTTAAGTATCAGTAAATGTACCAAAATTTTATTCATCTTACAACTTTTCTTTTAATCTGTTCAACATGATGTAGACATGATATGGAGTTTTCAAAAAAAATATTATATTATTGTGTAAGATTGTGTGCAAATCAAAAATGTAAAATTACACACCTCAGCAAAACGCTGATTTACTGTAAATAAAACATACAGTATTGGGGTGTGAGATATCTCTGCAACAACAAAGTTACTATGTATTTGTATGTATATACTGTATACCAAATGCAGCTGGATTCTATACTTATTTAGATTTATTTTGATGTTTTCCAGGAGTATCTTTATAGTTTCCAGAGCATTTTTACACTGCTCTGATTTTCATGAACTACTTAACATCGCCTCAAAAGCTTCTATTTTAGATTTGAGGCTGAAAGTAAGAACTGTTAAACATGTTCTCAGATGAACTTTTACACCTCACACACACACACACACTGAGTGTGGTTCCATATTCTCAGTGCTCCAATCTCAGCGCCCTCACACTGCCTCTCTGCTCCTTTGTAGATAAGCTGTGGTGTTCTCTCATAAACACTGACTGTGAGTCGCTTTCCTGAGATTCTACTTTATTTACACACTTACACTGGGCTGAAAAGGCTCAGTCTGCTTTTCCTGCCCTTTCTGCCCCTCACAGCCGCACACTGCCCATACACAGTGCAAGCATCTTGGGGGTGGGTTTTCCTACTGGCAACTCAGAATAACGTTCACAGATTCACAGATTCCATCAGTATACCAAAGTACACACGAAAAGAAAGGATGTTGTAATAGTTTGCTTCTGTTTTACACACAAACCACATTGAAACTATCTCAGTAATGAGCTCAGGACTCGAACACTAATCCATGTCAACAACTAGACCATGAAGATCATAAAAACCAGTCCATTAATTTACCATGTGAAATAAAAACTTTCGCTGCAGTGATAAAGAACAAGGACAGAGCAGGAGACATAGAGATAGTAGGGCGAGAGAGAGAGAGAGAGAGAGAGAGAGAGAGAGGGGAATAGATAGAGATAGTAAGGCGTGAGAGAGAGAGGGAGAGAGAGAGGGAGAGACAGCGATAGTAAGGCGAGAGAGAGAGAGAATTATTAGTTGGTTTGCACAAAGCGGGCAACACATTTCTGCTCTTGGTCACACACACACACACACACACACATCAATAACACAAACATGTGTTTCCTTCGATAAAAGTCAGCCCAGCAGTCGAGACTGAAGTCAAGTCCCTCAGGACAATATCTGTAAGCGTGTGCTATATATAGACAGTAGTGACCTCACGAATACAATAAAACATCTAGAAAAGAAAGATTAATGCTCCCTGCAAAACCGCCTCAAATATGTCAACTAACAGCCCTTTATAGTATAGGCCTTAGTCACCCAAAGCCTTTCTGTAAATACGTCCCCTCTTAACCTGCTCAAACAGTCCTCAGCTCTTCAGGAAGGTGGAGCAAACTTGTGGATGTGGTTGACTTACTGTCAGCACAACAGGATCTGTTTTCACAGACTACCTCAGGGGTCAGATGATCTAGAGTCAGTCTAGAGGCCTGTGAACCAAAATCAGTCCTTACAACCGCTTCATCAGTCTTGTCTGAAATGACTGGCTGTAGTGATGGAGTTTTGTTCATGTTTATAGTCCAGAGAAAGACTCAACCACACTGACGATGAGTCAGCACCACATTAATAAAGAGCTGCATGTGGTTGGGGAGAGTTACTGGTGCCTGTTGGTAATGTTAGACAACAAAACAAACACATTGAACACGTCTGATCAACTCTAGCAAATAAGAAGCTAGTAATGACATATTTATCAGGGTTTTTCCTTTCTAAACCTTGCATTAACCTTTACTGCATTTGGAAGGCCACTATGACCATACCAGAGTAGGATCTAGTCTGTACATAGAATTTACATTATTATTAATTTATTATTAATAAACATTATTTGTTAGTTGTAAGCAGGTTTGTTAGTCTGGGATATGTAGTTATTGCCCAAGGTGCTCTGTGAAGAGATGGGGTTTCAGTTGTGTTTTGAGGACAGTAAGGAGAAGTTAATTTCACCACTTAGGAGCCAGAACTGCGGAGCGTCTTGAACATACAAACTAACGATTGAAAGGAATGCTTGTTGAAGATCCATTTTAGCCTAGACATGTTCCTTGATGAATAGATGGACACAAATCCTTTGATTACATTAGTCAGTCAGTGTTATTGGCTCACCTGTCCCTTCGCAAGTCATTTTAAAGTTATTTGTTATTTGAAGGTTTTTCCTTATGGCGAAGCTCGAAAACAATCTGAAGAATGCTTGACAGCAGGTTATGGGGCTACGTCTGAGGAAACCATACGCAATCATGATGGTCCTTAAGAAGATATTCAGGAAACGTGGCTGTGAAATGCTTTTGATGTGATGGGACAGTCCCATGGACTCGAGTGTTTGTGTCCGAGAGCCATTTCACCTGGGCTTCAGCCGGTGGTTTTAGTGGAGTGCTGCCGGGCCGGCTGATTGTAGTGGCCCGGATACAGCTGTGGATGAGTAATGGGCCACTAAACTCACAGCCGCTCGTACATACACACACAAAACTGACCCACACTACCACAGCTGGTTCCTGTTTTTAGGCCCTGAAGGCTCTTATTTTTCCTGTTTCCCGCTCACCTGCTCCGCTCCACATTTCTTCTGTCACAACCTCACTGCAAGCTACGGACAGGCTACTTTCTCAGTTAAGAAAAGCAGCAAGGTAGCGCAGTAAAAACATGAAGTGATGAAGAAATGTGGAATTTCTGGGCCAATAACAATGATGAAGAACACATTGCTGTGGCAGATAGCATTCACAATACTTTTCTATTGTAAAATGATTGTCATTTTGATAAGGAAAATGAAAGAAAATCTTTTTTTGGATAAAAGCATCATGTCTAAACATTGTGTACAGACTAACTTCAGGTCATAGAACCTTGCAGTTTTTAACTGAAGTCTGAAGATATTGACTGGTGCGAGGGACAGTTTTTCTCTGATAAAAGCTGTAATATAAATTGTAAGAAGTATAAAGAAAGTGAAAAAGTAAAAACCCTGCAGACCTGATCTCTCAAAGGACCTAGATGACTGATTATACAACTTCAAGCAAAAAACAGTGTAGAGTTCAAACTATAATCAAACCATAGTGAGTGTAAAACAGATTTCAT
The DNA here is from genome assembly GCA_037576955.1 of Lepidarchus adonis. Taxonomy (NCBI): domain Eukaryota; kingdom Metazoa; phylum Chordata; class Actinopteri; order Characiformes; family Lepidarchidae; genus Lepidarchus; species Lepidarchus adonis. The sequence goes on along the minus strand of JBBIGC010000013.1, from coordinate 4,895,537 downwards.
AAATTAAATTTAACCTTCACTGAGCACTGACACATTTTCAAACATAGTGATATGTTCCTAGAGTAGCGTCAAAGAATGAGAATATTTGTCTTTTTGTTAGTAAGAGTAGTAGTCTTAAGAGAAATGCATAAACTTTGCTGAAAGGCCTACACATGATTCTATGTAGTAGAAAGAGTAGAAATGTGTGTCAGTGCATTTACACAGCCAGGCAGTACTTCCTGTTACTATGCTATAGAGTGGGGCGATATGGCTATACTTATCATGATAAATTGTAGTCACAATATGATTCCTACCATATCAGGATATTGTCAGTACTTAAACACTGTGGAGGTTCATGTTTAATTTAAAAAAGCATCATTAGTCTAACTTCATATTATACTTTTTTGTGACATTTAGATCTTTTTCCTTTGTTCCAGCTCGCCAGATGATGGAAAAATACATATCATAATTGATCACACATTGGAAAAATTCCAAAAAGTATGGTGGTATATTTTTGCTGCATATTTTTGCCCACCCCTAGTCTACCGTAGAGTTGACCACAGTCACTATATGCTACAAGTATGGGAATACCTGTGTGTTTCAACCACACACATTTCTAACAGGTGTATGAAATCTAAGCACTTAACCCTGGCAGCAGAATGAGACATACTGAAATGGAGAACACCTTTGCCACAAGACACAAGCATAATTGCAAGTCAACAGCTATAAAGCCAACACCCTGTGCGTAAAAAACACTTGTTCTCAGTCATATCACCTGTGTCGAGAGCTTCATGTAAAAGGGTTTCCATGACTAAGCACTGGAAGATCTCTTTGCACAATGCAGAATGTTTGCCAAAGCACATCCCCATTAGACTCTGGAGCAGTGGAAACATCTCCTCTAGAGTAATGACTCACTATCTAGCAAACAAATATGTTTGGCAGATGCAAAGAGAACGCCACCTACTGGAGTGCAAACAGTGAAATTGGTGGAGGAGGAATAATGGTGTGTTTGGGCAAGGCCCCTTAGTTCCATTTAAATGTAATGCTATTAGACTTTTGAGCATCTCTTTGATGATCGTCAGGCTTCCACATGCCATCAGCCACATAGTGTAGCTGAAAAGCAAGCCTGTCTTCTATACTGCCTACTTTAGCCCTATACTGTAGAAGCTGCGTAAATATCCCATAAGGCAAATTTCATTAATTCAGTATAGCTCGCCAAGTGGCAAGCAAGCTGACATTTTATTACTAATGACTGTAAACAATAATACATATTTACATTTTGAGAATTTTTTTGAAGAAACAGATGAACAATTGGGGGTCACTGAGAATATGAAATGAAATATTATGAGCTGTAGTACTGCAACAGGTCCTTGTCAGTGGGTTTAAGAATCTTCTTGTCAGCCATGTTCACTACCCAGCCCGGTGCCAAACCAAAGAAGATCTGTCTGGGATCCTTCCGCTCTGCTAACATTTTACACACCGTTTCTGGTGAGATGTCTGGCAAGGTGTAGCCATATTTCTTTGCAAGTTCTAGTCGGGCGGTTTGGATCTTCTCCGGGTCAGCAAGGTAACCCCGATTCTTGGCGTCTGTATAGTATGGCAGGAGGTCTTCACCAGGAAACTTTCTTTTTGGAATGGGCTGTCCAGTCATGAAGAATGGCACTGGCTTAATAAGGATCTCTACATACACAAACACAAACAAAATTAGTTTGACTGATTCTAGCCATCACAGTGGTTAAAATCCTGAAATAGTTCCCAGCGTACAAAATTACAAATACTAAGCAAATAGTAGTAGAGTGTAGTTAATTCTACATTAAAATGACTGTGTTGTGTGTAGTGCAAAGTGAACAAATAACATTCAGTGAAAAAAAGGTTTATAAGTTAGGTGACTCACCTAAACTGCGGGGGTCATAGTAGCTGGTTGTGATTACACCACCATTGCGTTCAACTGCAGCAATGGCTGATTCAGATGCCAGCTGTACTTCCAAGTTCACTTTAGCACAGAATATGTCGACTCCCTTGAAGAGTCAATTGCACATGCACAGAGGAATAAATAACATGATCACACATCAGTACAGTCATCTCACAAATGCAACCCAGAATTAAAATGTGACTGACTGCTGCCCCCCACTGGACAATCTGACTCACTACATACTTTTCACATGAAGGTTTGACAGTGATGTTTTCTGAAAAGCCATGTAAAACCCTATTCAAGCTAAATTAGTTATATCTGGGGAGGTAGTAGAAGTAATTACTGACAAAAATAAATATATTTGAATCCAGTAGAAATGTGAAAATCCATAGTTTGTTTTACTACAACAATATGTAATAAATCTCTAATAAAATATCTTGTGCATTGGCTAAGCCCAGAATTTTCTATAAGCAATTGTCCTGTTCAAAATGACTGTACAGTAACACAATAAAATGAATGACAATTTATACTTCTTTATGGTTTCTTTATGATTATCAGAATAAAAGTTATTGGTTGAAATTGAAATTCAGGAAACGATGGCAGAAAAACCAATACCAAAAAAAACAATGCAGTTTGCTATCCAGCAATTAATTCAATTGTTTTACAATTATGATTTGTACATTGGCTCTTTAGTTTTTGAATCTCTACATTAATTTATAAACCATTATTACAGACAACCAACATTTGCAGGTCTGCTGCACAAACTGTATAAATACATGTGTACTAACTAGCATACAAGAACAATCAAATTTTCATGCATCATTTCCCATTTTTGTTGATATTTACATTTGCAATATTTGCTGCAGCACTTTTTGCACTATATTTTTGTATAGCGTTACACTGAATGTTTCAGTTGAAAAGAAAATGCACATGTTATGTTTTCAGTCACAAATGTACAGCAGCTAAGATTTTAGAACAGAAAAAAGTGCTCACAGTTCCTTGATCCTCAAGCCAAATACAATTTACGGTATAGGCATAACAACATCAAAAATATGTTTAATGAATACTCTGTTCCTGTTAATGGGTGGCACAATTGTGTTATAATGCTGATGTGTACATTCAGGACATTATTAAATTAACATACTACTCAATCAAATCCAGAATATTACATTAATATAATAATAAATAGTAATAGTAAAATTAATTCAGCTAAAACTATGATATTTTCCTTTTCAATTTCCCATGTCCACGTTGTCAAATTATACACATATCACACACCTCATCCACAAGATGGACTCCATAGTCACGTTTGAGTGGCTGGATGGTGACCCCTCTACTGTTGACCAGTTGGGTAAGATCTATGGGCTCAGATGGATCCAGTCGTCCAAGATCTATCAAATACTGCAGCCTCCGCAGAGATAGAGGTGGGTACTGGTGCCTAAGACTTAAAAAACAGGAAATAAAAGCAAACATGAAACCCTGATAGAAGTAAAACTTAACATTCTTCAGAATATACATCAAGCACTTGAAATGAGCAGTGTTTGTTATCCTACATGTGTCCCTCATTGTAGCCATATTTAGGAATGACCAGGTAGAATGGGGTCTGTCCCCCCTCAAACCCCAGACGGGGGCGGTTTCCACGCTGGCGTTCACCCTTGTGTCCACGTCCACTTCTATTTCCACCGTGCATGCCGCGGCCCCGACGCTTCTCCTGGAAACAAACATATTAGTTACACAGGCCACCAACTGTCCCATCTTCAGATAGATCTGGTTAATCCTAGGTATTGTCATTAGGGGACTGAACTTCAGAAATTCAGTGTTTATGTTCAGGTTGCCTCTAATGTTCTCAGAATCAGAAAAACTTTATTGTCCCTAAGAAAATTGCTTATGTAGCGACTGCAACATTGAGACAGTGACATAAAATAACATACATCTTATACTAATAAAAATACAAAGGTAATGAAAATAAAAGGTACTAAAGATACAAGGTGAAAAATAAAAATAAAACAAAAAAATACAAAAGTCTCAATATACAGGTAAAAACTGTAGCCTGCGCACAAAAGATGGGCTGTTTTCTTTTGGTCAATAAACGTGGAAAAACATAATCTAAGCCACATACATGTTTATTCAACCCGTGAAACGACTTTGAACAGTTATGGTTTATAGGGGCATGTTTGTGTTGTTTACTTGCCTCCTCCTGTGGTTATGGGGGGGGGGTGAGCTATAGAAGGTAACAGCCCTGTTTTTGGTGCGAATACTAATTACGGTTTTTAATTACTGGGTTTCTCTGAACGTGTACATGTCAGCTAAGTCTAAAGATGTAGATATTTTCATCGAATTCCATTTATGTGGCACTCTTTTATGTGAAAATGAGCCTGGTAGTACAGCTATGGCTAACATGCTAACCTGCCATTCAGTGTTAACAGGAACCACTTCCTTTTCTAAGGAATAAAAACTTACATTTTTCCTCGCACCAGGATTAGGTCGAAGATTGGCTAGTGATATCCGCGGTAAATTTTTCACAATGTCGACGGTTTTCCCCCCACCTGTCCTGGACACAGACATTATTCAGGCTGCACACACACAGAAACACCAGCAATCCTTCAAGGGCAAGCGTCATGGCGGAGGAAGCACGTGGTTCAGTGACCCGGAAGAACATCATTCGAGTCCAAGCGTGCAGAAAAACAAAACAATTATTTCTTCTTCTTCTTCTTCTGTATAAAAATTATTTCTTTACACATTTAAGGCATTTCACACGTCACATGTGCTCCCGTGTTATGAGAATGTATAAGTGTAGTAAATGAAGTGCACATGAACATTAAACTCGATTAAGATTTATAATGAAGGAATTATAAATAATAAAGAATTATTTAGTCGATTGGGGAAAAAAACCACTGAACACATGAACTACTACTGTTACACGATGTTGTGTTATTGCACCTAAATTACAAAAATATCATCCTGTGTGGAGATGCCGGGGATTGAACCCGGGGCCTCATACATGCAAAGCATGCGCTCTACCACTGAGCTACATCCCCTACATGCAATGAGGCTACAGTTTCCCTTTATGTACATTACAAACCTCTGGATTCTGGATTTAAACTGAGACAAACCTCAGTTTTAATTATATGCTATTTCTAAGTGTCACTGACCAAAACAACAATATTAACGTTGCTGACACGGATCAAGATTTCCGTAAGTAATTGGCAGAACGGGACACTGGGAACGCTTTGGATGACCACGCCCACTGTACTGTGACGCAATGACGCAGCGGAGCGTCGTACTATGGAGTGATGGAACTCCATCCAAAAAATGTGGGACGAGCTGGAGAGGCGTCTGTGATTTAGTGGCGTGCATTAGGCTACTGCAAAGTTTAGTATTGATCCGATATCAAAAATACAGTGCAAGTATCACAGAAACCGATACTGTTTACTTATAAAAAAACAGCGTATGTACGTTTATGTAGGGGGGAGCAGGGAGTAATCATTTAAGGGCTGAATGCATCATCAGGAATCAATCAATAAATAAACAACGTACACAGAATTATTACCCCCGGTGCAAATGTTTTAAAACTTAGATTGTAATAGCAATTTATTTATTTATTTATTTATTTTTACATTTCATTACACTTGGTTTTTCTCTTAAACAACGTGCACACAGGAATCAATCAATTAAACAAAAAAATTGTCAATACAATCATGCTAGTATCGCTCAAATACCAACACCATCACTGATATTAATTTTTTAAAAAGTCTAAAGTAGGACTGCAGTGGAGCTTATTAACAGCCCAAGACCATTACACTTCATACACCAAAAACACCATCTGTGGTGTTCTTCTAGCATCTGCCACACTCACATTTTCCACCAAACTGGTAGATAATAAAATGTGATTCATTTCTCAAGAGAACATATTATCACTGCTCAAAGTCCAGAGGTCGTCCAATTTTACATGGCTGAAAATGATTGGTTGATAGATAGATAGATAGATAGATAGATAGATAGATAGATAGATAGATAGATAGATAGATAGATAGATAGATAG
>JBBIGC010000013.1:4734359-4745207 GCA_037576955.1 Lepidarchus adonis | reverse complement strand
CACCTTCATCTGGACCAATCACTGTACACCTTCATCTGGACCAATCACTGTACACCTTCATCTGGACCAATCACTGTTCACTTTCATCTGGACCAATCACTGTACACCTTCATCTGGACCAATCACTGTTCACTTTCATCTGCACCAATCACTGTACACCTTCATCTGGACCAATCACTGCAGGCTTACATCACTCAGAGCTAGAACAGTTCCTCAAAACTCGTTTAGTTACGAGGAGCTTCCTCTTGTGGCTCTATAAGCTATGAAAAAAGCTCCTGCAGTCACAAAAAATGATTATTGATACTTATTGTGATACTTAATGGTGCTTGGTCAGTAAACAAGTTGCAATTGCACTCTGGGACAAACTAAATGTAAAAAAGAGACATGACATAACCCCCGCCCCCCTTCAGACTGACCGAAAACGAACATCTCACTGATCACGTACCTGTGCACTGAGATCCAGAAAACATGGGGGAGCAGAGTGTGTTCTGCCACCAGCACTCCTCCTGCTGGCTGCTCGTACTCTGCTCTCCAAAACTCAACAGGGGAAACTGACAGAAACAGATGAGAAACGGCGCATTAGAGGAGGATCATTCGCTTTTCAGATCAGCAGAGATTTAAGAGCTTTTAAAACGAGGTCACTTCTCAAAGCCTTGGATGTGCCGCCATAAAGCAAATATTTTCTACAGTCAGTCAGTCAGTCAGTCAGTCAGTCACTAGCCAAGGTCCACATTAACATTAGGAAACGCAGTGCAGTCACACGGTGGAACATTGACCTGTACAGACACAGGGGCCATTGATTAAGAATCAGGATTAACAGGATCACAGCAGATAAGAGCACAGCACATTCCACAGGAGCTTAGGATAAAAGTCTCCTGCATAGATTAGGAGAAGAATGCAGAAAATGCAGAAAGGCTCAGTAATGAAGTAAGGGTTGCACACGACCATATTATAAGACACGCCCCTCATTACCACAACCACTGCCAACACTGTGTGGCATAACGGGCACTAACGTCACTGTACGTACAGTAATCACACCTGCTAAGGGTGATCCCATAATTCAGCCCCACAGCATGTACACGAGAAAAAAACAGAACATGGAGCAGTAGATATTACAGATTAAAAAGTTTCAGAAAATCTAAACATATTTAACACATTTACTCCACAAAGATAAAATCAGATTTCCCTGTATGAAATGCTATTCTTAGCTGCCTCACAGTTTCCAGTGTGCACAGTGTTCTGTCTGTGTCAACACTGCTTTTCTTCTGTCTAAATAGGGGAATCCACAGAAAACGAGTGCCAACAGTGCCCCCTTGTGGAGAACCCTAAGCCTGCTAAACATGAGCGAGAAAGTGGGTAACTTACATTTCCCACATTTTTCTTTAGTGATGTACTAACGTCACATATCCACCATATTTATATCTGTTAATGCAGCTGCAGGTTTTTAAAGAATAAAATTACTAAATTAGAATTACAACAAATGCAACCTTGACTTATGGAGTTACATGTACATACAAATAACTAAAAAGGCAAAGATAATAAAAACATAAAACATTTCCAGTCCTAAATGACTTTCCATCCCTTTACAGGGATGCATATACTTTACAAAAATTCATTTAATAAATAAATAAAAAAATGAATAGAAGAAAGACTACTTTGACTTATTTAAAAAAATATGGCATGTAATATTTTTATATGCTACCAAAAAATAAATTATAAAATAAATTATAGTCGAGTATTTGAGTCACAAACATTCTTCTCTTCATAATAACAAAAAATGCATTATTAAATATCAGTTTGAAACACCACATCTAAACATGTTTTATAAACCATTATGATCCTGATATGAAATACGAATATGATATCCTTCGTTTCAACAGTCAAAACATTTCTGGTTGATATCCCATGAAGCCATTCTTTAATGGCAGAGGAGCTGAGGTGGCTCTCCAAGTCGTGGAGACCAACAGTAATGCAGGTCTTGTTACTTTTTATTAGTCATGTGGTTCTCCTCTACAGAGGAAATCGATGCTGGACCAGGAAGTGGACAAAGCCTGAAGATGCACCAACATGACAAAATGCAATTCATGACCACACAAGTGTCCATGGCCCATTTCTTTTTAAGAGTTTGAGCTGGTATATGTTTGTTATATTCCTGGTTTTGCAGTGTTAGGGCAGATGAACCTTCCTTATACATAAAGATAGATGAGGTCACAAAAATATTTATATTTTTGATATAATTTATGATAATAAATATCATATTTCCCAGCTCTACCTATGCATCAATGTTACTTTCAACATACTCTTGAGAAGTTTGTTAGACGATGCTTCAAAGAGGCAAGGGAATGTGTAAAAGCCTGATACAATCTGTATTGATGTAGTACGATCAATACTAATCAGATTAACCTACATTTTGAGGGCCCAACCCTACTCCAGGAGACCTGCCACCCATTCCTAATCTTCCCACCTCCGAGTCACCAGACCCTCCTCTCTCTGTGTAGTTGATGACACAATGAGCGTTATCAGAGAAAACGACCTACGCAATGCAGCCAGGTCCGGCTCCAGAACTGGAACTTGGAAAACAGTTTGTTAGATTACGTCTGAAAATAAACCGCAGGGTGGCAGGTTTCCAGGAGAGGTAGATGGCTAATCCAAAATGGCTAATCTGATTAGCATTAATCCCGCCAGACATTAAAAGTCAAACTAACTTTGTCGTTTAGACACAGAATTACAATATTATAGTACAAACTTGCTGGAGACAAACCCGTCCCCTTTTTCTGCTTTACTCTTCACACTTATTGATTGTGATAAAGTGACACTGTTCTTGTGAGTGAGTGTTGAGGCTTGAGCCAGTGACCACAAATGTTCCAACGATAATGGGAAGGAGGAATAAAACCTTTGCCAGGATGAAGGGGAAAGTGTGGCAACCATACACATACAATTTTCACACTGAATGTGACCGGTTTATCCTGCTTGGTCAAGTGTAAAAGTGGCTCAAGCTGTGTTCAATACAGGTATTAAGGAAAACAATGGAAAGAATCTCAAGGTGATTTAAAAAATACCAATCAATGTCAATTCCTTCCATCACCTGTTTAGAGTTGGACAAAGCTAAACTATGGCAAAAATTCCAGAAGATGGAAATGGAGGGGGTCCCTCATAAGCTCTACTCGTCTTTCATGCGTTTCTATGAAACCGTGATGGTAAATTAGAGAATATGAACTAGGGCTGAATAATTTATTGCTTGTGCATCATTGTTGCGATATTAGTCTCCGCGATATAAATATCGCACAAAGCTGCAATACGCAAATGAGAAGTTTCTTGTGAATGGGTTGAGCTAAAAGCTTGTAGTATAAAAAAAAATGCAAATGTGTTGGTTTTGTGATCAAAATGCTAATTTACAATTTGTTTTTATATATGGGCTGTCTGGATGGGAAAGCTTTAATCAAAATTTACATACTTAAGTCTTTTTAATTATTAGCAATAAAAAAAAATATTATTATTTGAATGCTTAAATATACTGACAAATATCGCAATATGTAGCTGCATAATCACAATAAGGATATCTCGCAGCTAAATCCCTTTGGGGACGATTTTGCCCCTGCATTACCCCTCCACCATGAACGGGTTTCTAGGCTGAAAACTTCTCCAAACTCTGGTCAAACATGTCTCAGTAATAGATGATCCATCAGTAAAAGATAGATGTCTCATGATAGAACTTTATGAAGAACTAGTCATCTGGTCCCACTTACAGCCACTGAACAATTGTGACTGAAGAATAGTTTCTCTAGAACACCTCAAACCCACTCTGAACATCCTACCTACTGAAGTGTGCTAAAACTGTTCTTACGTTTTAGAGGTAAAAGAGCATGCCATGGTAGCAGACATCTTTCTTGTAATATTAGTCATCTCTGGAATTTGAGGAGTAGGTGAACGTACACCTCAGTGTAAAAACGGAAGATAAGTGGGAAGATTTTGCTTGATAGATAGGTTACAGTTAAAGTTTATCCTTGCTTAGGTTCAGGTTTCCCTTAAATATCCCATAATGCCCCATGGACCTTGCTGTTCTCTGAAAATCCCTAAACATTTGATTAGTCAACCAAACATCTTTAAACTTGACCATCTTGTCAATACTCAAAGAAACTATTTGTACGGTGAAGCTCACTCACCTCATGCAAATCTTGAACGACATCGTACGACTTTCCTAATTCCAGAATCTGGCTTGTCCCAACACACCTGCAAGCCTGTCTCTCTACGCAGGACTCCTCTTTCTGAAGCGGCTCGGCAGGAACCTCCACGTGACTGCTCGCCTCTGACACTGCAGCAGACACAATCTCACAGTCTAAGCAAATCTCCTGCTCTGCATTTGGCAGGGAAGCACCCCCACCTTCCTGCGAATCCAGCGAAGTCTGAGCACTCTTCTCCATGCCAGACTTCTTTAATCTGGGTAAGAATTTACCAGATTCCAGTTCAGACTTTCCATAGTAAGGGCCCTCGCACTCTGCGTCGTCCTCCAGGGGTTTAAGGTCTGCCTGCGGATCATCGAAGAGGTCGGTCTCACAAGAAACGGGAAGACTCATTTCCTCTTTTTCAGACTCCGCATCGGACACGCTGCACCAACCCGGAGACAGTTCAGAGGCAGATATCGGCCGAAAGTGAGTTCTCGGGGATATGCGGATGGCCCGATACTGAGTGCGGTTGATGCCATACAACCGTGGACAGAGGGGCTCGTTGTCCGACTCCGAGCACAATATAGACTTCGGCTTAAACCCTGGGCTGAACGAGGCCATGTCTTCAGGTTCAAAGGAGCATTCCACATGCAGGACTTGGGAAAAAGGGTTATTCAGGTCCAAGGATGAAAACGGGTAATCCAGTCCTTGCTCCTCTCCACAGTAACCCCCGCAGGATCCAAGTAAATCTTCATGGAAGATAACGGAAAATCCCTTATTCAGCCCATCCCCTGTCCCTCTGGTTGCCTGATCGTTCTGTCCAAAGGAAACCAAAGGTCTCCACAGAGGCTTATGTCCAGGAGCGAAGCAACTGCCTGTGTTCATGAACACATCTGTTCCTGCTATGGTTACCACATCAGAGGAGGAAGCTGCAGCACACTGCAACAAGCTGCCGCAAGTGTCTCCGGGCGGAACCACAGTCCATTCCTTGTCATTGCTTAGGGTCTTCAGCTCACCGTACACTCCTCCAAGGATAAATGTGCTGTCCCTCTCCGAATTAACATCCCAAGGTCTGGCAGGTGTTGTGTAGTCCCCTCCATCAATCTTTGATGCTTTATTTTTGGCAAGGCCTTGGTCCTCCTTCTGACTTTCCCACAGGTGGTACTCTGAACGCTGCACAGCTTTCTTCTGCATGGGATCGTCCTTCACCTCTGCATCGAGACAGTGGCACTGGTAGCCGGGCGTCTCCTCTGAAAACAAGGTCTCGTCTGCTTTTTCTACTCCAAGCGCTAACACACAATCTCGGTCTCCGATAGCCATCCAAATGTCTTTTATTATTCCTGAGCTGTAGTCGTCGTTTTGTTGGTTTGTTTCGTCCGAAAATAATACGGTGTTGTACTGTTTGCAGTCATCCTGCTCTAATGCTATTCCACAAACAGACTCCAGTTTAGACACCTTGTTGAAAGCCTGGTTGGACGCTGTGCCTACACTCATTTTGTCTTGCTGGTGACTAGGATTCTCCTGCAAAAAATCCAGAAGCTCTTCCTCCAAGTACGACGCTCGGATAGAAGGAATGCAGCGGACCTCCTCATTGCCAACATGAGCTGACTCATCCACCTGAGCACCAATCTGTTCACTGTCCGAACGCGTCTCCTCCGAGTGGGACCATGGACTGCAAGTCCTTGTTGACAGGTTCGAGAAGTGTTCAGTTTCATCAAAGGCACTGTTTTTGGTCCAAATTAGCAAACGGGACTGTTTGTTTCCGAGGGGGTCTAGACAGCTACTCGAATCTACGTTGTTGTGACTCGGCGTAAGTGAGTCGCAGGAAAAGGGGAAAGCAGAGCTATCGCATTGTAGCTCAAAAAGTGAAAAGCAGGAGTTTAGGGTAGACGTGCTTCCACAGGCTTCTTGAAGGTGAGGCTCCCCAAGAGCCCCAGGCAGCCTGCTAATGTCAAATGGCCTAATTGGAGAGTCACCAGCACAGCTTTCTCCTTCCAAATCCTCGGTACTAGATGATGAGCAGCACTCCCACACGTAAGCTATGTTTTCCATATCCTGCGTGAGGGTCACGTCAGCTCCCAAAGCTCCCAGAGAATCCACCATTATTGCACTTTCCCCTTGCAGCTCAAGGCCATCTAAAACTATGTGACACCCTGCCTCAATGTCTCTCGGCTCACAGCTCTTTTGCCGAATCATGTTTAAGATTCGACTCTCTTGTACTGCATCTGAGGCACTAGTATCCAATATGGATTGATATAAGTCAACTTCATAGAAGTGAGTGAATTCAGACAGATGCTCATCATCTAAATCTTGACCATCCTCAGGAGGAGGGCAGCTTGAGGTCCCACTCAGTTCAGTGGCCTCCTCGTTTCCTTCACCAGACACTTCAACAAAGTGCCCGTCCACAAAAGTACCTGCTGCAAGGTACGCCCTTTGAAAAAATGATTTGGCTATGCAGATCCCTTGCACCCTCTCCGACAGATCCATGTCAAGGGATGTGGCCAGGTCATTGGGGGAATCTGGTTTGCTTCGGTACTTTGTCTCCAATTTACTCTGGCTAAACGGGACAAAATACTCTGAGATGGGCTCCGTGTACCAAAGAGGTTCTTCCATATACTCCTTATTGTTACTAGCCTCACCTCCAGACTCCTTCACCTCTGCCCAGCAAGGATCTTTACGAATCTCCCTCAGTGGCCTCTTGCTTTTTCTCATGTAGTGCTGCTGTTGCTTCGAAGGGCCTTCAATGGCACTGCAACTGCTACCTGTGTTTCTGCGCTCTTCTTTGTCAATAGCCTTCAGGGCCAGTTTGACTTGCCCACTGCTGCGCCCCTTCTTGCTTCTGCTGCCGACCTCGCGAGACTTGTGTCTGATCCGGACTCCTTTGCTATTCGAGGTTTTTGTGTCACCTTGGTTACCACTGGAGCTTGAGCCACCCTCACTGGAGCCAGAGGACCAAGATCTGGGACGGTGCCCGAAATCAGATCGGTTTCTGGTCTGCCTCTTGTTTTGAGATGCTGCCTGGTCATCAGATACCCCAGTCGCAACCCCGTGGTATCGGTTCTCTTTTTCTTTCTTGCTGCGCCGCTGCTGGACCTTCTCATTGGCTGTGGTGGTGCTCAATGCTTCATGGGTTTTTTCCTTGAAGACTTCACCTTCACTTGTGCAATCTTTTGGGGAGGAGGTGTCTGTGCTTGTCTGGGGGGCAGCAGATGAGGATGAGCTGGAATACGTGCATGCTTTAGCCTTGTTCCACACAGTCATAATTTCTTGGAGACAAACAGGTTTCTCTGAGAGAGGTGGAAAGGCTTCATAATACCTTTAAGGGAAAAAAAGGCAAATTTACAACAATAATAGGATCGTTTATTTACTTCACATTAAGCAATTTTATTGATAAAGTGCCTCTCACAGACAAGTCGAAGCGGTATATAATGGTAAAATACAAGTTAGTTATAAAATACAAAAGATGCTAGAATAAGAATACAAGTTAGTCATATAATACAAATGATGACAGAATAAGAAAATCGGACTAAAAAAAATATTTAAAACTAGAAAAGAGAAAAACAATCCCGTACATTTCCACCTGGTCTTTAGAGGAAGGGGATTCAGCTAATTCAGGGGACCGAGACCCGTCAGACTTCTTTGTTGCTTGCTTTTCTTTTTCTGTTAAGAGGAAAAAAGAATAGCAGTAGTGTGATGGTTAAGCAAGTCATGAGTAAAAAGAGCCATGCTGTAAGAGGAAGAGAAAGTGCAAACCAAGGTCGAACAAACCTTTTTGTTTATTCTGAATGTCTTTTAGTTTGGAGCAAAGCTCTTCAACCAGGCTTTCAATTCCAGAGTTCTGAGAAAAGAAAAGTAACATGACACTGAATTAGCATTTCATTTATAGTAACCATAAACAAAATCATGACATGCTACAAAAAGCAAGAACTGCTCGACAAAAACATGGTTTTACAACAAGAGCCAAAGATAATTCAGGCTTGTTCAATAAAATACAGAAAGCACTGACTACAAACCATTACTTATGTCTAGTTAACACCGATCTGTTACCCAATAAAAGGGGATTTATTTCTGGTTTATGTTTAGTCTATATGGATAACAGTGTTAAGATTTCCCTTAAGATATTTTTATATATTAATATATCCTTCCTGTTTCTCTGGTCATTATTTTATTTTATATTACACGTACAAACAGCCGGACGTGGTCCTTCAGGAGTTTTTGGTAGACAGCAAAATTCATGGTTCTATTTACAACAGCAAGTATTCCAGGTCCTGAAGCAGCAAAACAGCCCCAGACCATCACACTACCACCACCATGTTTTACTGCTGGTATGATGTTCTTTTAAATGTGGTGTTACTTCTACGCCAGATGTAACTCCTTCCAAAATGTTCAGCTTTTGTCTTCTCAGTCCACAGACTACTTTCCCAAAAGTCTTGGGGATCTGAAAAATGTTTTCTTGCCAAAACTGAGACGAGCCTTAAATGTTATGCTTATGCTAATATGTAAATTTGTTCTATGGACTAAAACATTTAGATGTGACAAACATGAAAAAAGAAACTAGGAGCACTTTCATACCACTGTACATGAGAAAACTTGAAATAACGACTACTGTAAAATTCAGGAACCACCACAGATATACATACGATATACCTGCGTCTGTTTTAGAATGAATCATACGCTCTTAATGAAAGTGTAGAATGTGTTTCTCTTTCAGGTAGTAATGTTGTAGCTCTTATCATCTGCACTGTTGTAGAACCTGCACTGTTTCTATGACTAAGAAGATTAAGTTGAACTGTAACTCACACGTCAGTATTGTCATGTCTGAATTTATGCTGATTGTTCCTGAACCTGGAAGCAGCTTTGGACAAAAGAATCAGCCAAATAAATAAATGTAGATATTTTCTTTTCAGGGAAGGAACAGAAAGCCTTACTTCATCAGAGGCAGAACGCAGACATTGTACAGCGGCTTGCTTCTTCATCTCCTCCAGACTAAGGTCCGTTCCTCCCTTCCTCCTGCTTTTCCCCCATTTCTTCCCTGCTCCCTTCTCCCACCCCAAGAAGATGTCATTCTCCTGCAAATACAAAAAAACCATGATGAATCAGACCTTGTGCATTAATGATCATAATTCTGGTGCCCTAGACAAAATCTGAATGTCAGCCCAAACGGTTTTGAGCACAAGGAGGAGCCATTTCAACAGAATTACTGGACACAGTTCGGCAGAAAACGCTCACGAGCGGCGCTCAGCAGAGTTTCCGCAGGATGGTTGGCTGGGGGCGGGGTTTGCATTGTTTTCTCTCTGAAAAAAAGTGATGTGCACTGCTGGGACCTTTTTTCTTCTGAGGCCTCTTCTGGTTTCGTCAGGCTGCTTCCGGTTTTACATCTCTCCATGGCTCGTCAAGAACAGGCTCAAAACTATCAGTTCTGACACTTATCCTGCAACTTAACTCATTGTGTTAAACACACAAAAACGCTCCTCACTGTGGCTGCATTAAAGCCAAACGAGCCAAACGCTAGGACATGCACCAGCACTGCACACGTTCCACAGTTCAACAATAAAGGACCATTTTCTCTGCACATACTATTTTATATAAATAAAAAAGCAGCACAGTGGTCACATGTCCCATTTCTGGATGTGTGGGAGGAGCTACAACAGTCTTCCTGTAAGCAGCTGTTTATTCTGCTGCAGTCCAAGCTCATCTGACACCATCTAAGAGAACACAGACGCTTTCACCTACAGTGAACTGAGTAACACTGCAGGTTTAAATACTACCAACAAGTATTTTATAATGTGCTGCTGATTCACTCACAGCAACTCAACACCATTCGTTCCCCAAATCAAACACGTTTGCTCAGTATTGTTCAGTGCTCTAGTGCAGTTCTTCATAAACTTATTTTGCCAACAACATTTTTCCTGGCAAACTGGGGCAGCCGACCGGTTAGTACGGCTGCACATCACAGGTTATCACAATTCAATTCCACATTCATTATTTTAGCAACACTGCGACATTTAAAACTTTGCAGTGATGCCATGTAGTTGAACAATGAGGCCTGCGCTCAGAATATAACAATATTTCACACAATCTTCTACAAGCAGCTTCAGTGTGTAGAGCAGTACTGTTCATTTGGAGAAACACTGCTCTACAGTCATCCTCAGCTCACTCTCCTCTCTCTGTGTGAGTCACAACAACCACTCACCTCTGATTGGCTACTACTCTGACATACAGCCAATCACAGGCTGCTGTGGGTAGGACATTAAATTAAGCAGTGAATCAAGATCAAAGCGTAGTGGAGCTACAGTAGCGCACTGTAATCACTGAATATCACTGCAATCACTGAATATCACTGCAATCACTGATATCACTGTAATCACTGAATATCCCTGTAATCACTGAATATCACTGTAATCACTGAATATCACTGCAATCACTGAATATCACTGCAATCACTGAATATCACTAATTACTGAATATCACTGTAATCACTGAATATCACTAATTACTGAATATCACTGTAATCACTGAATATCACTGTAATCACTGATATCACTGCAATCACTGAATATCACTGCAATCACTGATATCACTGTAATCACTGAATATCACTGTAATCACTGTAATCACTGAATATCACTGTAATCACTGAATATCACTGCAATCACTGAATATCACTGCAATCACTGAATATCAC
>JBBIGC010000013.1:4701328-4725762 GCA_037576955.1 Lepidarchus adonis | reverse complement strand
TAATGTTTATCAGTACATTGCAGAAAATAATGAACTTTATCACAATATGCTAATTTTTTGAGAAGGACCTGTATTTGGAGAAAAAAAAGGAGCAGCATTTCATGAAAAGAGCACTTTGCCAACCATTAAGCATGGGGGTGGATGTATCATGCTTTGGGGTTGTGTTGCAGCCAGTGGCTCAGGAAACATTGCACGGTTGGAGGGAAGAATGGATTCCACTAAATACCAGCAAATTCTGGAAGTAAACATCACACCATCTGTAAAAAGCTGAAGCTGAAAACAGGATGAGCTTCTACAACAGGACAGTGATGCTAAACATACCTTGAAATCCACCATGGACGACCTCAAGAGACACAAGCTGAAGATTTTGGAATGGCTGTAGATCTTATGGGTACATCTTAAAAGAGCTGTGCATGCAAGATGACCAAAGAATATTATTACTAGAAACCTTTTGCAAGGAAGAATGGGTTTAGCTCTAAAGAGTGTTTGCAAGCTGTGATATCTGCCAGAGGTGGTGTTACTAAGTACTGATTATGTAGGGTGCCCAAACTTTTGCACAGTGCCATAATATATATATATATATATATATATATATATATACTGAATTAATTATAGATGTGTTATGTTTGTAAATGTTTACCGGAACTCAGTCTATCTATGATGGGTGAACTTCGGGTGAAGTGGAATGGTGTTAAATGATTATTTTCAAAATATTTTTTTTTACAGTGATCACATTTTAAAGCAAGTATGCACATTAGAAAATCATATCTACCATATATTTGGTTGAAAAATATTATACTGGCATCAAACATATGTTTCAATGTTACTAATTTTTCAGAGCAATATGTGATGATGCATTTATTATGCCCTGTAATTTTACCTCATTTACAAAACTTACTACAAAATTAAGATTTCTTTGTTCCTACTAGATGTAGTCCAAATTTGTATATACTGTACTAATCAGCCATGACATTAACACCACTGATGGGTAAAGTGAATAATATTGACTAAATGTGGTTATTTTATTACAATGGCACCTGTAGAGATTATATCAGGCAAGTGAATGATCAGATCTTCAAGTTAAAGCAAGAAAAATGAGCAGGCAGAAGTATCTGAGCTACTTTGAGTCCAATTGTGAGGGCTAGATGACTGAGTCAAAGCATCTCCAAAACAGCAGGTCTTATGGAGTGTTACAAGTTTGCACTAGTGCAAAGTCTTGAACCTACCAAAAGTGGTACAAGAAAGGACAACAGGTAAATCAATGACAGGGTAATGGGTACCCAAAGTTCACTGATGTATCTAGGTAAAAGGGAAAGTGAGCCTGTCTGGTCCAGTCCCACAAAATGTTTATGTTGGCTCTGACATGAAAGGTGTCAGAACACACACTGCACCACAGTCAGAGTTGTTTTTGTAGCATGAGTGAGACATACATAATATTAGGCAGTTATACATTGATCAGCAGCTTTCTCAAAAAAACAGCTGTTAATTTACACCAAATTGTCAAAAAGCTGTCCAATAACCTGTACATTCTCTTGTTAACCTAAAAACCCTGCCACTATCTACCAATAGGCAAAAGTCTGACTTGCGAGACTAAACGAACTATAATTCTGAACCCTAAACTTTTGCACACTGGATTTCTAAGAGTGACAGGAAATAGAAGTCCGAAGAGAAACCAGTTACATGATCTGCAACCAGTTTGATGTCAGAGGAACACTTTAAGCATTCGGTAGCTTTTGGTGTATATGTGCATACCCATTAGTTTATTTATTTTAGCCTAATTTCCAAATTTTAGAAAAATAGCCCAATTTTAGAAAATCCCCAGTTCATACACATAAAAAAAACATTTTTGATTCTTAATCATCTTCAAAACCAACATATCCTCTAGCAACAGACAGAAGACAAGCTTTGAGATGTTCTGCCCAACTTTATCTTCTGCCATGTTTAGTATGTCAGTGCCTACATTTCTGAGAAAATTGGCAAAATAAATAAATAAATAAATAAAAAAAATAAAAAAATTTTTTTAGCCCATTTTAGACGCTCCTGATACACGTCTTACAGGTAAAACATGTTTAAGCTCTGCCTAAACATTTACCATTGTACACTAGGTAAATGTTTATCACATAATTCTGCATGCTGGAGCATGTACTTTGTCATCTAAATGAGGCTTCCTTTTCGGTTTTGATCATTTAAGTTTATATTTTGCAAAATTAACAAAATACATAATTCTTTTCTTTTTTCAATATTTTACTATTTATTTGCTTTTAAGACATAAATGTATTGTTTCTTTGTTATCTAACTGTATAAAATGCATAAGTACCTTGTATTATTGAAAAAAAGTGATAGATATTTTAAAATACTATTTACACAAAATATATATGGAAAAAAGTTGGTACGTTGTAAGTTTTAAGTACAATACATATATGCTTATCAAACCCTGCTCATTAGATTTAAAGTCACTTAGGCTTCATCTTTTTCATACATATTTAAGTAACCATTGTCTTTTGCCCCTCAGTGGAGAATCTTTTAGATCTCAGCACCTCTGCTGCTTTGCCTGGAGGCTGTGCTAACCTGGAGCTTGCCCTTCATAGCCTCTCCTTGTGCCAAGGAAACATAATGGTGAGGACTTTAGTTACTGATTTCACTTAATAACATTAAATATCACAGTTGACTCATCTTTTTATCGTTGTCTATTACAGGCTGCTTTGGAAATGATGTTTTTCTCCAACTCTACACCTTCGAAAGACTACCATTATGCTGGTAATTACGGTTTCATTTCTCTACTTTATTCATTATTTCATAAATGAAACATTAGGACTCTATACTACAGTATAGAACTTGCAGATGGCTTACAGATACATCTAAAAAAATTAAATATTGTGAAAAAGTTCAATAATTCTTGACATTCCTTTCAGAAAGTGAAATTCATATATTACATAGATTCATTACACAGAGTAAAATATGTCAAGCCTTTATTTCCATGAATTCAATGATTATGACTTTCAGATCATAAAACCTAAAATTCACAGTCTCATAAACTTTTAATATTACATAAGATCAATTTAAAAAGGATATTTTAAACAGACATGTCAGGTTTTTAAAAAGTATGTTCATTCCTATGCACTCAATCCTTGATTATTCCTCCTTTTGAATGTATTACTGAAAACAGTGTGACATGGCATGGAGGTGATCGGTCTGTGGCACTGCTGAGGTGTAATAGAAGCCCATGTTGCTTTGATAGCAGCCTTCAGGTCGTCTGCATTGTTGGGTCTGGTGTCTCTCATCTTCCTCTTGACAATAACACATAGATTCTCTATGGGGTTCAGGTCAGGTGAGTTTGCTGACCAATCAAGCACAGTAACAGCCTGATCACTGAACCAGCTTTTGGTACCTTTGGCAGTGTGGGCAGGTGCCACGTTCTGTTGGGAAATGAAATCAGCATCTCCATAAAGCTTCTCAGCAGAAGGAAGCATGAAGTGCTCCAAGATTTCCTGGTAGATGGATGCACTGACTGTGGACTTCAGAAAACACAGTGACCAACACCAGCAGATGACATGGCCCCCAAATCATCACTGACTACTGTACCTCTCCACTCTTCCTCCAGACTCTGGGACTTTGATTTCCAAATTATATGCAAAATTTACATTCATCTAAAAAGAGGACTTTTGACACTGATCAACATGTCCAGTGCTTTTTCTCCTGAGCCCAGGTAAGACGTTTCTGACGTCTCTGGTTCAGGAGTGGCTTGACACAAGGAATGTGACATTAGTAGCCCTTGTCTAGGATTAATCTGTGCATAGTGGCTCGTGATGTGCTGACACCAGCCTCAGTTCACTCCTTGTGAAGCTCACCCAAATTCTTGAATGGATTTTCCTTGTAAATCCTCTCAAGGCTGCGGTTGTCCCTGTTCCTGGGGCAACCAGCTTTTTTTTAATCAATGACCTTTTGTGGCTTATCCTCCTTGTGGAGGGTGTCAATGACCATTAAAGGCTCAGGACATTTTTGCAGGTGTTTTGAGTTAATTAGCTGATTAGGGTGCGACGCCATGACTTTCCAAGTTTGAACTTTTTCACAATATTATAATTTTCTGAGACAGTGAATTTTGGGTTTTATTATCTGCAAGCCATAATAATCAAAATTCACAGAAATAAAGGCTTGACATATTTCACTCTGTGTCACTGTACAAATATATTTGGGCCTAACTGGATTTATAAGACACAATCTTCATGATTTGGGCTCTGCATGCCTCCACATTGGATGTGAAATGAAACAACTACAACAGAATTGAGGTGCAGACTTTAAGGTTTAATTCAAGGGGTTGAACAAAGATATATAATTAAACATGTAGGAATTGTAGCTATTTTTATACAAATACTCCTCATTTCAGGGGTTCAAAAGTAATTGGACAAATGAACATAACCCTAAGTAAGATGTTACTTTACAACATGTTGAGAATCTTTTGCAGGCAATGACTGCCTGAAGTCTGGAACCCATGGACATCACCAAACGCTGGGTTTCCTTCTTTGTGATACTTTTCCAGGCCTGTTTGTTTGTGGTTCTTTCTGCCTGAAGTCTTGTCTTGAGCAAGTGAAACGGAGCTTGATTGGGTTGAGATCTTGTGATTGACTCGGCCATTGCAGAATATTCCACTTCCTTGCTTTAAAAACTCCTGTGTTGCTTTTGCAGTATGTTTTGGATCATTGTCCTTCTGTACTGTGAAACGCTGTCCAATCAAATTTGCTGAATTTTGCTGAATCTGAGCAGAAAGTAAATCCCTATACACTTTATTGAATTAATTCGGCTGCTTCTGTCTTTTGTCACATCATCAATAAACACATGTGACCCAGAGCCATTGGAAACCATGCATGCCCATGCCATCACGCTGCCTCCACCATGTTTTACAGAAGATGTGGTGCTTTGGATCATGAGCTGTTCCAATTCTTCTACAAACTTTCTTCTACCCATCATTCTGGTACAGGTTGATCTTAGTCTCATCTGTCCAAAGAATGCTGTTTCAGAACTGGGCTGGCTTCTTCAGGTGTTTTTTGGCAATGTCAATACTGGCCTTTCTATTTTTGAGGCTGATTAATGGTTTGCACTTTGTGGTGAATCCTTTGTATTTACTCTCCTGAAGTCTTCTCTTTATAGTAAACTTAGATACTGACACACCTACTTCCTCTAGAGTGTTCTTCACTTGAGTGGATGTTGCGAAGGGGTGGATGTTCTGCCATCATCCACCAATGTTGTCTTCCCAAGCTCACCAGTGCACTCTTTTTTTCTCAGAATGTACCAAACTGTTGATTAGGCCACTCCTAACATTTCTGCTTCTCTCTGATGGATTTTTTATTTTTTTCCAGCCTCAGATCTGTTTCACCTCTTTTTAGAGCTCCTTCAACCGCATGTTGTGTGTTCACAGCAACATCTTCTAAATGCAAGGGAAAAGCCCATGCAGCCTTGTTTTTTTTGGGTTTTTTGCAGCCTTCTGAGTCAATTGTACAATTACTTTTGGTCTCTTGAAAAACTTATTAAAGAACTGTAATTCCTAAACCCTTGCTCCAATTTTGATGTGAATACAGCTGAGAATCTGCACTTTAAGTCCATATTGATTATATAATTGTATCCTAAGTATGTCTTCATAAACAGCTAAAATAACAAAACTTGTCATTGTCCAAATATTTTTGGGCCTAACGGTATATAATATATGCATTTCACTTTCTGAAAGGAATTTTAAGAAATATAGAACTTTTTCACAATATTGTAAAAAAAAACCCTAACCCTAACCCTGTATATATTTGCACATGTTCCTAACGGTTCATCTGGCCTGTTAATTTCACTTTTCCACATAAAATCTAAGCTTAAACCATTTGTATCCCTTGTTCCCCTCACACAGGCAGTGATGTCTGGCACCCGAGTGAACAAAAGCTTTTCCTTAAGGCATTCACCCTGTATGGCAAAGATTTCTCCTTCATCCACAAAATGGTACTTTTTTTCAAAAATCCTTTTTTTTTATAAATGGCAAAATACATCTAAATCATACAGAACAAAAGCATTTGTGTTGTTTCTGTGTTTTTAAGGTGAAGACAAAGCGGGTATCGCAGTGTGTGGAATTCTACTATCATTCCAAACATTTACACAATAAACAGAGGAAGCAGAAAGATAGCGAAAAAGAACAGCAGCACCAGATGAATGCTGAAACAAATTTTAGTTCCACTATTCAAGTAAATCCAATTTCTTTTCTAATTTAACTTTTCTAATAATATTTAATCAAAATGCAACAACAAATGCATATGGTAATTGCATGATCATTGTCATCCTTCTCACTTACACCTAGCACTGCCCTCCTTTCCATCAGACAGCTTATTACACCACACTCCAGGCCATACCACCAATCACAGCCACCCCAACAATCCCACATCACCTTGGCCACCCTACCAAAGTCACCCATATAATTCTGATCACATTTTTAACCATTTTGAAACTTATTTGAAAAATATTTTACCTTTTTTTCACAGGTCATGACCGCAGACAAATTAACAATGAACCCTGTAAATATGGAAAGGCTAATTCATACACCCTCACTGGCAACAAGCTTCCCATGCAAACAATGTGGAAAGTAAGTATATGCCAAACTTACAATGCTACGTTCACAATTCCTTGTGAACATGGTGTTAATTTTATTCAAAAGTTTGAATAAACAGATAGTTATGGTAGAACTGCTTTAAACCAATTTATTTTGCATATGATATTCTGATGTGTCTACTCATGTGTGACCATTCTCACCTATTTCTGCTCAACTGTCAGAATGTTTTACAAGATTAAAAGCAGAAACGCTCACATGAAGATCCATCGGCAGCAACAGGAAGACTGGAGGGAAAGAATTCAACCAAACAACCACCACTCGCTGCAAACCCAGAGCCGAACCCTGACCCATCCAAACCAGCTTGTAACACAAACCCATCAAAACCAACTCTTATCACAGAGTCTGATCCAGAACCTTGTGCAGTCTCAAGCCCAGCTAGCATTCCTCCAGAATGCAAAGATGCCAAGTGCCTGTTTCACAACTGCCATTAATAGTATGGGCCATACACAAAGCCCACAGACAGCACCCAAAGCCCAAACATTGCCACTTTATACTGGGCACCAACAGGCCTGGGGTGCCTTGCATGGTAATCTGGACTCCAATGCCTATTATGACCAACTTGAAAGAGATGGTGGGGTTTAATGTTCATAATCTGACGACTGACAGACGTGAATTAAGAAACAGTTACTCCTTATGGAGCTCATGACCCAACCGATAAGAGACTGACATGTATAGTTTGTAAATAAGTTTATATATATTTTAAATATGCACAATAAAACATTCTTTTTTCAAATCTAGGAATGATTCTGATTTTCATATGCCATCATTTTATTCTGCATTTCATTACATCCTATAATGTGATATGGACCCAGCTCTTCATAGGATATGCAACTTCTATAATCCACCCAGATTCACAAAAGGAAGACATACTTGCTATATTAGGGACAATGTAAACCTATAAGTGCATGAAGGAACATCTACATATTTATTTTGTAGTGAATATGGAGTAAACTTCTTTAAGCATTTTACCCTGTGGCAGAATTAGTGAGTCAATGGTGCTGAATAAGGAATACATTAAAAAGGTACAATTGAAAACAATTAATATTTGAAGACAGTGTCATGTAGTGATTAAAAAATTGTCACACTTTTGACTGTTCTTAAAATAATAATAAAAAAAGAGCAGGTAGGACCTTAAATTAATGTAAATACCTTAAATTCTTAATTTATGCACACAAAATACGTGCTATAGAAAAAAATCTGCCATTCCTAGGTCTTAATTTTTGTTGTGCCATCCAATGCTTATACTGGAACCATACTTTGTCAAGCACTAAACAACTGCTAGTCATAGCCCTGGAAATATATTCAATTAGAGCTGGAAAACCTGAGCTGAACCAAGGTAATGCAATGGTAATTTCACTCTCCCTACTGAAACACTCCTCCCTCAACTGGACTAAGTGCCTAAACAGACTGCAACATGGCTGCTTTCAGTTGGGGAACTCCAAACAAGGAAAACAGCTACTAAAATGAAAGGCAATTGGACTCTACAGTGATCCTTACAACTTACCAAGAAACCAGTGGCCCAAGGACATTGTTGTGGCCAGGAATATTTTCTTGATATTTACTGTATGCCTTCTAGCTTTGCATAGCATTTTCTCTGCTTCTGAATCAGGTACTTCATTGCATTTATTCCCTCCCCCTGCTCATGGTTAAAGCCATTTGCAATAACCCTTCAGGGTTTAATTTGCGCTCCCCTGCTTCAGCAGTCCTACAGCATTGACAAGGCTAATAAATAATCAGGACTTACCAACTCTCAGCAAAGCAAAAGGGAAAAGAAACAAGATTGTTACATTTATTGATATCTGAAAATAATACACATTCCAATAATGACCTGGTATCCTCCTTGCAAACACAAATCTTCACCCTGGAGCACACACTGTATTCAAATAATCCTTTCTTTGTTGTGCCAATGATATAGAATCACGAAAAAGAGAAAATTAATGTAAAAAAAAACAAAAAAAAAAAACTGCAATGAAGCCAACTATATGTATTTGACAAGTCAAGGAGGCACAACAACTATAACTCTGTTACCAAATTGTGTTCTTCATTGCTTTCAGACAAAGTATGGATATCTCACATGAGATGCTGATGCTTTTCCATAGCTCTTTCACGTCTGCTTCCAAGGCAGCAATGGGTGTAGGACAGTTGTATTGTGAAGGGGATGCATCGTCAGGGTTCTGGTGCTTTTAACTGGGTACCGACACTGCAAGTTCAGTCTTTTTCAGCATTTCACATGTGATCAAAGAAATGGGAAGCAGAATTTACGGTGAGGGACTATGGTAGAACAGCATTCAGTCAGACATGAACCAGTAGTATTTCACAAGTGAAAATTACTATGTAGATTCCACATTTAAGTCGCACTGGCCACCAAATGACCCCTTATTCCTCCATCTACAGTGAATGAACTGGTTAGAGGTGTACGTTACCTGTATGGTGCATCCATGTGGATAAGGGGGTCTTCTTCAGGAAGAAACTTTTGCATGAATCTTATCTGATTCTCATACAGCAAATAATCGTCTTCCACCTGAATGAGATCAAGTTAATTTTAAGTCCCAGCCACCTCTACCGTCTCCTGTTACTAAACCAGTGTTTCTAAACTGCTAGAAATGTTAAATTAAATAATCAGCATCTACTCATAATTACCAACATCGTACCACATCCATTAAGTAAAAACATTGGTCAAGTCAATGAATGAATTTGGCATATTTAGGAGAGGAAACATCAAACGTGTTCCATTTAATACTATTGGTGATGTAGTTTTGGGCTCAATGGGCTCAGTCTCACAGCAGATGTGTCTGCTTTGCCCTGCTCATCAAGTGTCTTTGAAAGTTTAATTCTTCAATTAGCAACCATTCTACATTTTTGTCCCTAATCATCCATAGCCTAGCAGATAAAATGACATTGTCTCTAATATCAATCCTAGTACATTTCCAACACATTATTTATACAAGTTTCACTATTCTTATGATGCACACAGAACTTGGATCATTGCTTCATTTCCAAGGGTGAGATTACTGAAAATGCTTGATTTCTGGCTTGTGTCTGCTTTCCCTGTAAAGACTCACAGTCAAAGTGGTGCCACATGAATCCAAGCTGAAGTTGAACAGGGCTCTTGCACGGTCAGTGGCCACAGGCGTGCAGGAAGGGTCCAGCAGAGTGGTGCTGTTGGGCCTGGTAGCAGGGATAGAGCGAGTTGTGTCTACAACCACAACCATCCTTCCTTCAGGCAGACACACTGAACAAAGGGCAAGATGGTCAAAATAGGTCATGCAAAACAACCAAACCTCTTGTAGTCTCCTTGTATCGTGTTTGCATGTATTTTTATACCAGTTACACTCGGGTCCCTGTTGGTGTAGACCACTTTTAAACTCCTTTACACTAACTGAAGTAGGCAAAAAGCAGGTCTTCTAGGGGTTATAAAATGTGCAGAGATAATACAATACAGGCAAAGCAAATATTAAAGAACTTACTCACTGACAATACATACAAATTAATATACAAATTAAGAAAATAAGCTTAAAAAGCAATAATATTTATCTTAAAGCATATTTTATTTTCCAATGTACATACTAAGGTATCACAGGGATGCATGCATGTACCAAAAGTCCACACTGGGAAATTTCATTTAAAGCTAAAAAACTAGAAAAGCTATAATGGGGGGAAAAATCTCCATTGTTACAGACTTTGTCTAGATCTCTAAATCTAAAAAAAAGAAGAAGAAGAAGAAGAAAAAAAAATTAAAAAAAAAAGACACTGACCATGTTAAGGCATTTGGACCAAAAAGGTCCTTTTTTGTCTTATCCAGTTCACAAATATGCATGTTTAAAGACCTTTCAGGTAAATATGATCTACTCATCAGAGGCTGCTACACTAACTTGTGAAGAAGAGTGAATGTGGTCATTAAATCAGAAAGGGAGACCAAATTAATTCTAAAAAGGCATTTACACATTTCAGAGATCCTATTTTTCATTTAAACTGCTAAACAACCATTTAATACATTGTCAGAATTTGGAAAAACTTTTTTAAAATGACAAAAAAATTCGAAGCAGACTTTCCTAATCACCAGATGTCTCAGATTTTGGTCAATGCAGTATGTATATGTGCAGATGTGTGTGTTACCCAGCAAATCTCTAACTGGAAATGTGCAGCGCTGGACAAGGAAGTGCTCCACCTTGAGTGTTACCACATCAGCAGCACTGACCTCCACCTTTGCAACCAGGTCCTTCAAACTGAAATCCTACATACACCAGTAACACAAACATCAGCTTCAGTCTTTAAAAACATTATAGTGATCTTTCGCTTGCAAAACTGTACTGTGGTTGAAATTCTAGGAAGTGACTGACTACGGTCAAACACCGTGCACAAGACCACAAGATGGCAGCAAAAGTAAACATACACTACCTGTCAAAAGTTTTAGAACATGCAATTTTTCCAGTGTTCACTAGTAAGATAAGTTGTTCTGTTACATCGAAGAAACTTAAAATAAAAATAAGATCACCAAAGTCACAAAAAATAAATATTTCCCAAAAAATGTATTAGGACATTTTTTTAAGGAAAAAAGGACCTGCTTAACTTACAGCTTTTTTTGAAGCATAGGAAATAAATGAAACCCTAAAACTTAATGCAAAGGATTCCTTGAGATGCAATAGGTTTACAGATTTACTGTTGCCCCATTCTTTTCCTTTTCCTTCACATTGTGCTCTCCATATACAGTACTACTCTCTGCACTACAGGACTGTGCTAATACTGCATCAGATGGTGAAGGAACAATGTGTTCCAGCTCAGCCTTTCTTCACAAAGAGGAGATTGTAGGTCATCAGCAGTACGGGCACCTATGAGAATGGTTTACATTAAACTTAAAGGCTTCATCAACTTCCATTGCTGCAGGAAAGCTGTAAGTTCACCAGGTTCTTAATGCTTCTGGGTAGTGTTTCTGGGGTCACAAAACATGTAAGGCCCTCTCCATTTATAACTCTGAAAGCTACAGCTTACAGTGATTCATACTCCAAAAGCAAAAGCTTCATTATCATAAAGCAAAACATTTTGTTTCCTGCCCCAAGTACAGACAGAACACTCACGGAATCTCATTTACACAAATACATTCATAGGTGACACCCAGACTTTAAAATCTGGACACACCCATTTACACTCCCATTCATGTCCTGTCAATAAGACTCCTGACAGAACTCAGTCTGTGTGCTCAGACTTCAAACCCTCTTTCCACAATCTGAGTTCCACGCTTTCTTTCCCTCTCCTTTTCTGGGATCCCACTTACAGAAGAATTTTTAACTTGTAACTAATTTTTCTCTGTCTATTAAAACCTTTGAAAATTAGCTGGTGACCTGACCGCTCTTTGAGGAAATAAAATAAAAACAAAACCCAGATTAAAGCTTATTTGGTGACCTTGTTATTGTAAAACACATACCTTTGTACAGTTTAAGGTACTTTCTATAACAGAACGGCTTAAATCATCAGTATGCATTGGAAAAAATTGAGTGTTCTAAAACTTTTGGCCAGTAGCATATCTGCTACTCAACTCCCTACATGTATAAAAAAGTAAATTAAACACAAAGCTTGTGCAAACGTGCGTGTATATACACATTATATGTACACACACTCCTCAAAAAAAGTTAGGGATATTCGACTTTCAGGTGAAATTTCAAGATGAACTTAAAATGAATCATTAACCTTTACAGGTGAACTTTGTGACCTTCTCAAAACTTGTCAATGTCCAAATGTAAAACATCGCCATACTTTTTACACAACTTGCTGTTCTCTAACAAGCAGCTTAATGGCAAAATTCACAACAGGTGTTTGATCCATGAATCGACCAATACATTTCCTGGTTCAGTCAGAATTAGTATACTTCCTCATCATGCTGTTCATTTTTTGACATGAGACCAATATGACACCTAACAATTTATCAACAGTACTTCACCATTGCGAGGCTTCAGACAGGATGTTCTCAGATGGAAGTAATCACCGAGTTTAGCGTCACAGAGTCATTAGCAGGTTGCACCAGAGACACAGAGAGACTGGAAGAGTCACCAAAAGGCAGAAGTGGATGTCCTTTAGCCACATCACACTGATAACCGCTTCATTGTGAACACTGCCCTGTAGAACCGGATGATGCTGCCACTCCAGGCAAATTTAAGGGACGTGAGAAGTACCCAAGTTGCAAATTGAGCAAAAATAAAAACATTATGAATATCAGGCAACACTTACTCTGGCAGATTTCTGTTTTCTCTCAGCACAAAGCAAAATTTCTGCTACTCATTCCCATTTCCAAGCTGCTCAAACATGCGCTGCGAAGCTGTGCTCTCGCTCTCTTTGCTAAAAACAACGCTTTCCACCCATTTTCCGCTCCACATACTACACAGTTCATAATGCATTGCTCTCCCCACAATACCAGAAACAAACAAGTTGCCAGAACAAACACTGGTTGGCAGTTTGCCTAGTCGTCATAGTCCTGGATGCCCCAAAATACAGACTCTCTTTTGTATTGCAAAAGAAAAGTGGTTGTAAAGTTGATTGACAAAATACAGCATATGACTTTACCAAGTATAATCTCACAATCTTTCTTTGCTGCTGGAAAACGTCTCTGCTCCATCACGCAGCGATGCTAATCATCTGTCTACATGTAAATTCTTCAGTATGAAATTAGCAACACTGAAATGCACAAATTATTAGGCTTACCGTTCTTCAAATCAGATCCATAAACGGCAATGCGATCTGTGCTGCTTTGCTGTCATTAATGTTGGACACATTCACCTCAGATATTACAGAGCTTAAATTCTGCAGCATAGTTCTTGGATTGCGGCATGATATCACCAAGTTCCAAATGTTATCAATTTAATTGTTTATGCTCAACTACTACAATGTCACTACCGGTATAGAGCTGCAAAGGTCTACAGGGTCGTGCCAAGTTAGATGCATTTACTTCAGCTCAGTAAATTCAGTAACACTGCAGCTTATCTTAGATTTTGAACAAATGAACATTTTCTGCTGTTTATAGAATGGGGCGGCCTATAATGTGGAGCGACCTATTTTGGGGGAAATACAGTAGTAGTCATTCAACTGCATTCTACTACTGTATGAGAAAGTAAATACGTGCATTAAAAACAAACAAACCAAAAGCCAGTGACTTAACCACAAATTACCGTAAGTCATTACCCATAAAAAAGAAAACAAAAAATAAAACAATTTTTTTTTTTTAATTGCACAATATATATAAGTAGCCAAAGAAGTGTGGGCACCCCTACTGAATAACATCATTAATCCAGCCAATGTGCCCCTGCATGTACAACACGGGCCTAATTTCATCTTCATGGACAACAATGCTCCAGCTCATTGAGGTTGCATCTTTAGGGAATAGCCTGAAACCCATAGAAAACCTATGGGATCAGTTGAGTCGCCATGTAGAGGCCTGTAACCCTGTACCCCAGAACCTCAATGACCTAAGGGCCACCCTTCAACAAGAGTGGGATGCCATGCCTCATCAATAAATTGTTTGAGATGAAGAAATCACCATTGCATAAGTCTTCTTAAATGCACTCATTTCATGATATAGTATCACTGCAGTGTGAACTTATTACGTTTTCCATAAATTTAACCTGAAAGCCAAATATCCATAACTTTGTGAGTAGTGTATATAACAACACACCAAAAATTTCAACTTTTGCAGCACCTCATATGTCATGCCAGGGCTATATAGGGGGATCTCCACACTCAAGTGGTCATCTCCACTCTTTAGCCTGTAACCTCCAAACTGTACAAGATCCCAGTCCAGCATGTGCTGGTCTACATACAGCTCCCACTGGACATCTTCTGAGCCATAGTGCAGTATCACCACAATTGCACTCTCTGTACAACTGCCTTCTAGCCTGGCAGGAACAGCTGGAAAAGAAAAAAAATGTTTTACCACAAAATCAAATGGTAAACAGTTTTTCACGATTGCTTTACCACTTTAAGCTATACCAGACCACATTTTAGAGACTTTTGTTAGTTATCTTATAATAGGGGTGTTGTCCAGCACAGTTTGAAGTTCCCTCACTGTAAACATGCACAGATGCTTTGAACCAGGTGTGCTGAACTCCGAAACATAACATTGACATTTCAGAGATTCTTATAACTGAGTTGATCTGCATTAAACTACTGCATAAAGGATCAAATGAGTCAAACTAATACCACAGTGTCAAGAGTAAGTAATGATTCAGCATATAAGAGAAACTGTAATTGACATTCTATTCTATCTTTGCCATTTTGGTCCAATTTTCTGAGTACGATTTATTAGTCATGAAAGAGCCATAGTTTTGGACTAAATTACAATTTCGTGGTGAGTCACCATTAAAAATACAATTTATTCTACTCCCAGGCTTTAGTGTACGCAGTGTACTCAAATTGTACTTAATAATAAAAATTTTTTTTTTTTTTTTAAAAGCTCACCTGGTAATTTAATATCAGACACTACCTCAGCGCTATAGTTATAGTGCTCTTTTTCAGGCAAGATAATGAAGACAAAGGTCAAGGAAAGAATATATCTCCTGTAATGTCCACTTATGACCTGTTTAGAAACAGAACAATGACACAGCACCTTTTAATTTCATGGTTCATAACTGCAAAATATCACGCTCAACATCTAAATGTTAAAATGCTGTTAACATCCACCTTTTGGGTGACCTCAGGGTGGGAGAACGGAACCTGAAGAGCATAGGCATGGCTACCATTGCTAAAGAAGACTGGGGTCAAATGAAGACCTTGGTGATGAGCCTCTGTCCAGGTCATGGTATTATTCCCTACTGTGATATTGTGAAGGGACACATCATCAGGGAGCATACCAAGAGAGATGGAGAACATACCGGTTGAAGAGACTGTATCTTTAAAGAGAGAAAACACAGCCAGAAGAAATGGGTTAACATGGTTAAAATGCCTACTATGTCTAAAACAGTTACATCCAAGTGTCCATACAGTTAAATGGTTATAGTATATCCTCACTGTTGGCAAGAGTTGGTGTTTCAGGTACATATGGAGTGAGGAGAAATCGAAAAATGCGATACTGAGTGTGAAGCCAGATCACATCCTCCCAGTGATGCATAGAAAAGAGATCCACTGAAAGTGCCTGTGCATACAGGCCCTTAATGACACCACTCTGAAGAAGAGAATCAGAATTATTTAAAGAAGAGTCCAGCAGATAATCTAGTCACTATCTGGGTTACCTTTATTTGGGCACCCTCTCTCTCAAATGGAATCCTGATCTCCACCGTTTGGTCCTTCAGAGTGGCTTTGTAGCCATGTTCTCGAAAGTCACACCCACTCAGCATTCTTCCCCCTACTCCCATTCGCATCCCACCATATCTGAACCTCCCTTGCACCAGAGGCGGAAGGGTCAGGGGAAATGACCAGACCAAGTAAAGGCCATCCAGCAGAGCCTCAGCTGAGGAGAGTGGAATGAGAAGGGGAGTTAACATTTGGTATAGTGGGAAAAAGTAGCAGTCCATACCCTCAGTCATTTGCTTGACTTATTCTTCTCAAATTAACAAGGTTTCAGATACTTTTTGCTACCAACAAATACTGCAAAAAACTGACTCACTGTTTGAGGAAAAGCAGATCCACAAATGCAATATAGAAATAATTACTGAGAAGGCTAAGCCCATCATGATTGACCACGTCGAATTTAAGATTCTGCTTCTCACCTTCAAGAAACTCCATAATCTAGCACCTCTATCTTCATGACCTCCAGCAAACCCTCCCAAACTCTTAGATCTTCCACCTGTCACACTGTACCTTCTGCTCGTATGTCTAACATGGGTTATACAGCTTTTAGCTGTGTTGCTCCTTGTCTATGGAATTCCCTTCCACCAGAAATTCAAAACACTGATTCTCTTTATTTTTAAATCTCAAAACACACCTCTTCAAAATTGTTTATACTGTGTGATGTCTAGCTTTCAAACTCTTACATATCTTACTGCTGTAAAATGTCCTTTAGTGCCTTGAAAGGCACCTTTAAACAAAATGTGTTGCATTATCAAAGTTTGATATTAAAGACAAGCCTTTTCTTTGCTCTTTGATACTTTCCCTTGTCAGGTTATGAAGACATTGATGGGTAAGTCACTGCATGTATTCTTATTGTAAGTAATATCAGTACAAAGAACTATGGAAGAAAAATAAAAGTCTTAACTTCTTGCGCAAGCCACAGAAATCTCAACTGGGATTGAGATCCCCTCAAGTTGGACAATGATGACAGCATGAACGGTTTCAACTTTGAGGTCTCTCTCCTATTGGTCACATAAAAGAAAGAAGTGATCATTTAAAAACAGACATTTAAATATACTGTAGGCTCTTCAATCGATAGGCAGCCTGGACAGAGACACCATGTAGTTTCTAACCTTGAACATATAGGAGAACGGCGAGGAGTAGGCACTGCGCAGAAACAATCGGGTATCAGTAGCACTGATTCGGTATCCTAATTCTTCAGCCTGTTTGATTGGCAGAGATGCATTGTGATGACCTGGCCTGAAGAAAGTCACATGTCCCATGCGAAGTTGTTCTGGTCGGTCTTCAGATGCCTGAATTATTCAGCAAGAAAAGAACTGCATTTAGCATCTCTTAAAGAAAACATCCTTAAACCAGCAGATTTGTTCAACTCTCTCTTTCATTGATTGTAAACTAACAAGCAGGATGTTGCATGTACCTTTGACTGCAGATCAAGCCATGTAGCTCCTCCTTGTAAAACAACTGGGATGTACCATTGCACAGAAACCTTAAAAGAAACCATTTCAATAACGGTCATACACCCAGTTCAAGTATGTTGCTGGAAGTGGTCCCACCTCCATGTAGTTCTCCTCACAGATGATCTCTCTAGGGCTCCAGGGTTGTGTCAAAGTGCAGTGAAGCTTAAATGGGTAAGAATCCACACTCCCATCAGCCTGTCCGTTGACAAACCATACTTGGAGTCTGAACTCTGTGTCTCTCTGCAACCACACAGATGGGAGCACAGTCAACTTTGAGCATTAAGCACAAATTACAAAAAACAAATAAGAAAAAAACAAGTAAAATGTAAAGAATTTGCATTATCAGTGCACCTGTACCTCTACAACAACATACCACATAGAGCTTAAGGACCAATAATGTACATTAAATGAGTCAGCAGATACATTACATACAATGCCTGTTTGTAACTTTCTATAACTTGAGTGTCCTGACCCAGAACGTCACGTGCTGGTTTGGGAACTGCTGATCATAAAGCCTGCAGAGGGTGATTCAAGCAGCAGAGCGCTGCTGCAGTTCACCTCTGCAAACTCTGTAGGACAGTTACACCAAGAGATATAGGACCCGGGCAATCAGGATCTTCACTGACCCTTCACACCCCAACATAAGCCTGTTTCAGTTGCTGAAATCAGGCAGAAGGCTGAGGAGTATAATGGCCAGGACTGAGAGACTCGAGGAGTTTCTATCCTCATGCCATCAAGACTTCTGAACCAGGACATTTCCACACACACACCACAATTCCCACACACATCTGAACATCTGAGCAAACACTGCTGTCTGTGCACTTGCTGGCAATCATGCTACAGAACATAACACTGGACACTGCACACCAGCACTTTACTGCACACACTTCTCTCATCTGTGCACTTCACCATCTACAAATCATAACACTGGACGTTGTACATCTGAAATTCACTCTGCATATAGTTTCTATCTGTGCTGCTGTTCTGACAAGATTATTATTCACTCTCCTCATATTTGCACATCCGTTTTTTTTTCTTTCTCAACTGCTTATATTATATCTGCTCAGTTTTTAATCTCTTATTTATCTACATTTTCTACCTGTGTGTGTTAACCTAGTATAAGTTTAGGGTTAAGTTTTTAGCTTAATTAATTTGTAATTTTAGTTTATTCTTTGCACAGTCTGGAGCGAATTTCACTGCTTGTTGTACGTGTATAACTAGGCATTTGACAAACATCTTGAAAAAGGTACAGAGTCCTCCCAAGGGTACCGCTCCAGTAACAGCTTTGTGCCCCGAAAGATGCAAATATGAGAGTACTGTAAAGAGTTTGAGTTTTGTCTTTAACTAAACATGTTGCATTTCAGCACCCTGTCTGATGTCTAAAATAAGAGAATGGGAATTTCTTTAGTGTTAATTATCACTTGCTTTCCAGCAATGTCTAGGAAGTGCATTAGTTTGTATAACCTACCATATTGTCTACATAGCAGGCAAGGTAAGAGGCCCGGAACACAAGGTCTCCACGGTGATTCAATGCAACCATGTAGCCACATTCTGCAGCCCTCTGGCTAGACAGGAAATGGATACCAGTGCTGTCTGTGAGACAGGAAATGAAGTCATAATTCTATTATTGACCAGAGTACCCTATAGATTTGCAGTTCACATAAGAAATATGTACCTTGGTAGCATAACCCAACTGCTAATCATGCATGTCTGTGTTAACCATCACTGTGTAATGTTTAGATTAGCTGTCCTGTAGCCGGTCATCAGTGTTTGACCACAGAACTGCTCTGGACTGTTTTTATGGGTGGCTCACCACACTTAACCTAGCTGTGGGGTTTGTTAAAAATACAGTGACACCACTGTGCCTGATGCACTTGTACTAGCACCACACCCACTACTACATAAGTATCACCACTTCATTGAGAAGGTTCGACCATTCAGGTATCTGTGGTCAGGTGGCTGAGTAGTGACCACAGACTGACCACAGTATATACCTTTAAGACAAGTGTACAGTGTGTAAATATTGTGGTTCTCACAACAGATACTAAATATAATTATTCATAGATGTTATCCAGATTTACCTTCAATGTTAAATTGCACTGTGCTCCCCAGAAAGCTGCCTTTGACAGACAACCAGAAGTGGCGTTCATGACACTTCACTGTAAAGGTCCCTTCAAAAGGAAAAAACATGAAGTCAGTCACTTGATCATCCTCCCACATCTTATTTCCAGGCAAAGATAGAGAGCAGTTCTTGAGTATAAGCATTCTTGTAAGATAACTAATAAAACATTTATCCTGATATTGTGGAGAACTTTACCTGTGCCAACTTACTTCCTGTGGTGTTCACCGGGTGATTGCATCACTTCCTCTGAGTCATTCTCAGCTGACCACTAAACACCACAGCAAGAGAGCATGGCCAATATGACACTGATTAATCATTTCAACTTCCTGTTTTCAATAATGGATTTCTTCACTGACCATCTCAAAGTGGAGATGCGCTACTTCAGTTGAAAGATGAAACCAAACTGTGGTATGATGAACAATTAATTGGCTTATTAATACATTCATGTGGGAAAGTGCGTTTTTCCTACCATTTTGACATTAACTAGAGCCAAACCGTAAATTCCTTTAATATAAAGAAAATTCTGGCTAAAAGAAGTGTCTAAATGGAGAAAAAAAAAGAACAATAGCAGTTAAATCGCAACTGCAACCAGGGTTTTAAATACATTTGAAAATCGCAATTATGTATCTTCCCCCAAATCGTTCAGCAATAGTTCTTTCCCTTCGTTTGCAGGTGTTACACCATCAAATGTTGTGACCTTAGGGGGGCGCTGTTTTTCAATTATATGTAAAATGAACGTAAAGTCCCAACGTGCACGCGCTTGCCACGCAGTTTACGTATTACTCTTAAAGTGACTGTTTACATTGTACTGATACTGTATATCGGAAAAAGGCATTTTACCTCTCATAATTGAATTATTATATATTAGTTATTGTTTTATACTACATGCTGTTCAAAATTGTTTTGATCATTAAAAATTGTTGCAAATGTATCCTGGAAAAGATCTGATGCCGATCAGAATTTTACACCAGTTATGGCAGTCACATAATCTGATGGTGGTCAGGTTTTGCATTCCAGGAGGCCTTGTCTGTTAGCAAAGTACATAAACAAACGTTTGAAACTCTGAAATCGTGACTTACCGAGAGGCACTGCGATGGAGCAGGCCAGAAGCAGACTCATGAGTACAATTCTGCAGGAGAATTAAGTGTAATTCTTAATTTACACATTAGCATCGATTTAATGTTAGCAAAATTTTAATTACACAACCTAGACAAACATCCGAGAAGTATAAGCCGTTTAGCCACAGTATACATCTGCTGCTTACCTCAGAAACATTTCATCAGAGGTTAAACACACGAAAATACTGCCGTTTCAACAATTCGTCAAAATATCGCCGACGGCTACATTAGCTAAGCTAAGCTAAGCGTGTTTGCAGTTGGCGCCCTATTGAGCGCGCGAGCCGTGGCGCAGATTTTGTGCACATTTGGGGCTAGAACACCTGTTGGGGTGCTTGCGCATATGTGTGCGGAACCTGAACCTCTCAAACACAGCCGAAAGTAAAACAGTGAAAGTCCGTTCTGAAGTAAGTTTGAAGTGTATACTCAAACACGGATACAGAGTTGGCTCTAACAGGCATGTTGAGAATATGCTTATGCCGTTTTACAGTATTGCTTTTTGAATATACAGTTTTTTGCGCTTTTCTTGAGGTGCCGCACATTCAGACGCTCCCTTACCTTCGCCTCCCATCTACAGCATGGTCAGCGGGACGACTCAAATAGGACTTATGTCGAGAAAACGGCAGGTGTTTAGCGTATAGAGTGAGTTGATGCAGATTAGTATGGCCTGTTGTCACGCGAAATAAATGAAACGTGTGTTGCGTGCAGGATGTCAGACATACACTGGGAGGACAGGAGATGCACTGTAGGAGTGTGTTGAATTTAGGCGTGACTCTGACTCTGACGGCACCTCAGTATATCGTTATTGAGCGAAAGCGAAGCTCTTCTGCAATCTGGATGTGCTCGAAGTCGACATGAGTGCAGGTGTAAGTAATGCAGTGTGTGTGTGTGTGTGTGTGTGTGTGTGTGTGTGTGTGTGTGTGTGTGTGTGTGATGTTAACAACGTGTAAAACAGGATAACGCTCGATTTAAGGCACATATAATGGCAATCTGAACGGTTACAGTCGTAAACGGGTTATTTGATTTGCAGCAGCCCCCGCCCTACACCTCCCACCACTTGCCAAGGATGCTGAGGCTTGGATGCGTTGCTAGGCGACAAGCTATGGGTGTTGGTGTTAGTAGTATGAGCTGCATCGTTACATCATTATGGCATTTTAGGGGCCGCAGCTCATAATGAACATTGGTAGGAACATACTGTGAACATACAAATGTGTCTTCGCTGTCTTTTGTTGGAACAGAGTAAAGAAAGAGAACAGAAGAGAAGGCTGCAGCATTTCCTGGCTGACCTGGCGTTACTAGGATCTTTACAGGTTGGATGAGCAGACACTCATATGAACAGTGATGCATCAGTGCTTTATCAGATTTTTTAGACACCTGAGGAAATTATATTTAAAAGCTATTTACCTGAACAGTAAGTGATTTTTCCACAAACATTAGCATAATTATGAATACTATTCAACCGGGGAGGATGGATTCCCCTTCTGAGTCCCAAGTTTTCTTCCTAGGGAGTGTTTCCTTGCCTCTGTCATCCTCGGATTGCTCAGTAGGGGCTTGGACACAGATTCTGTAAAGCTGCTTTTTAACATCTGTTGTAAAAAAGCACTACACAAATAAAATTGACGACTCTTTTTGTGTAATCTTTGTACAACTCTTTGTTGTAGTTACACTCAAATCACTGTTTTAGCCTGATTAGATTCAATCAGTGCTGATGGAGTTTCACACATCCGTGCAATGGCTGGAGGCATTAATGAGATAATTTTATCAACAAAACAAATGCTGATACTTTTGCCTCTTCCTTTTCTTTGAAACTTTAAAACTGTTTACTGCTGAGATAAATGGCTTTAAATAATTTGCATAGGTGCCAAAAACATGCCCGGTACTTCACAATATCTCATGATGTCATGATCTCAGATGTTAATGGCTGAGGTATATATTCTAATAATCCCAGCCCACATCCTTCAACCTTCTCTGTTTACAGGGTTTCCGTTATTTTCAGCCCTGGCTCAGGGGGAAAGAGGAGCTACTGCTGACTGTTGTCAATGAGGATCTGGTAGGTTTCATTTTCTCTGCTTCTCTGGTGACATAAATCAGTATTAGATGCACATTCTGCATTATAGATGGTGGACAGGGTCACACCATCCAGCATTATACTTATACTCTCTGTCATTCTGGACTGTATTTGTTTCTTATGAAAGTTTCACATGATGTAAAGGGCAACTACTGTGCTCAAAGTATGTTGAAAAATAAAAAGTGAAAAATAAAAATGCATACACAAGGATTTCATTGGACAGTACTGGAACAGTTGTTTGTCTGGTTAGTATACTTTATTAATTACGGTTGTCAGAATTACTTGATTCAAATTGATTACTTATTTAAACAAATAATACAAATTGATTTACACAGACCTTTTTGTTAATTAGCATGATTATAATATTTATTTTAATTTCTTCGGCTGGTCTCTCTTACAATAACAGATTGGTGTGTTACTGTCCTGTTACTGTTAAGTCTATTTTTGCAACAATAACAACAACAACAACTCCTGTATAGCTTTGAGAATCTGTCTCATCTACTTAAGGTTCAGTCTAAACCCACAGGGATGGCGTTCACCCGGATTTCCAGTTTCTGTTGCCTCCTCCTTCACCAGTTCTACATGTAGTAGCAGCTACAGCCTGGATGGTGATTATGACAGCTCCCCTTTACCTGGAGAAGGGCCTCAACCAAAGCTCAGACCTCAACTTCCACAAGCCCCTCAACAGCAGGCCAACAGGTGATGATTTGGAAGCTACTACATATGTTGAAATCTGAATAGTGAACCCATCAGTGTTCTGTGTTTTTTCTATAGGAGTAATGATTCCCATCTTCTCCCTGCTTCGCCCAGTGAGAAGGAGATTGCTGTGCCTGTGAGTGACTTCTTTCCTTCTATTCTTTTTTATTCCTTTTACTACAGCTATTAAGTGTGAAAATTCAGACGTAACCATCACTGGCCTAAAAAATTTTTTGTTTAAACACAGGAAATGAATTGCACTCTTTTCCTGTTGGCTGGTTATGCTAAATACGGCCGCCCATATGCCTGGATAAGATCAAATCATGAGCGGCTGGTTAACATTGGAGGCACTGTTTCAATGGTCAAAGACACGCCCATGAAGCTCAAGTCCATCACAGACTGGGGTTCAACTTCTGAAGGTTGGTAGATTTTTTAAATGGATTAAAAAAAAACAACAACAATCTGTATGGTCAAATTATGGAAGTATGCAGCATAAAAAATAAAGCATTTACATTTATTTGAATATTAAACCTATAACGTTACAAGAAGTGTCCCAGCCTAAAGTGCCATGTGCCAACCAATCAGTAAAGAGATCATTTACAAATAATTGTTCTTAAAGGCACAGAAACTAAAACAGCCTTTGCTGGTGACTTATTTTTGGTATGTTAACCAAATGTCAAATGTGTACCTCAGAATGGGAAAATATAGCTCCTTCATCATAATAAAACATTAATGTTTACCGGTGATCGCTGAAATGACAACATGCTCTTTTTTCACTCACAGGAACACGCGTGTGGGATGTAGTGAATGAGTTAGTAGGTCTATGCACTATGCCACCCCCAGATAATCCTTTCTCTCTGGACATGCGCTACCTCCAAACCCTTCCCCTCCAAGAGCGTTTCCTGGTCACTGGGGCTCTCTTTAACTTCCTGGAAACGATAGTGGTTGAGGGAAATCGGGAGGAACCTTTCCATGAAATGGGTGGGTGCAAAACAAAACATCTTAGTACACTGAGCCTAAAATGCTGAACCTGGTCCTACCATTACTGGAGCTGTTTTATTGATTATTT
>JBBIGC010000013.1:4603074-4615177 GCA_037576955.1 Lepidarchus adonis | reverse complement strand
CTCTAATGTTTATCAGTACATTGCAGAAAATAATGAACTTTATCACAATATGCTAATTTTTTTAGAAGGACCTGTAATATCTTGCAGACTGGTGTCCATGTTTGATTGGAATGTCTATGCAGGAACCCCACTTTAATGGATGGGCAAATCTGCAATGAACACCCACCGGGTGTGAAACCAATAAAACCAAAAGAAATAATGTCCCAAAAACCCAAACCCAGGTGTGGACACATTTCTTAAAGCAGGTGTATTTGTAGGTGTTAGAGGGTTGAGTGCGGTAATTCAGTTTTCCAGCTGTGTCCATTGACCCTGAAGTGATTCTGGAGAATCTACTCTGTGGAATGTTCTCCATCACCCCCCTGCCCCCATCCCCAGTAGGCCACTCTTGTTTCATAGTGCTCATGGATTCCTTTAATGTGTCCTTTATTTCACCTCCTGTTATCTTTAATTAAGGAACATGTAGCTTGCTGTCGTTCCTTCAGGCATGGAGGTCGCTCTGTACGTTCCTCAAGAGACGTTTGGGTCCCGGCGCCATCGTTTCATTTCATAATTTATTTAAATATTCTGGCTCACCTCTCATTTGTATGCGTTGTTTCAGCAGCCTCAGGGAAAGTCTTAGGAGAATCCCACAATCTGCTGTAATATGCATGTAAGAGTGGAAAACCGAAAAACCGCTGTCTTTCTAAAGTCTAACCTCTCTGGCAGAAGGAAAGAACAAGCAGGTGCTCTCTCGCTCCGGGCGGTGGCACTGATAGAGACAGCTCAGGGTATTTTTGGAAGCCTGCTGTTTTTCTGTTGTCCTTTCTGGAGATTTTGTCACAACACTGGCCACTGCTGCTACACTTTCCACTAAGCCTTTACCCCTCAGGACACACCAGCCCAGGCCTGAGCCACTGGATAATGAAAGTGATCCTTTTAAACAAGTGTGAGCTTTTTTAAAGCTGAAGTCTTCAGGCAGATAGACCAGAAAACTAATACTGGCACCCTTCCCAAAATATATCTGCGGTTAATTGTTGAAAAAAATGACAGAACTCTAACCTCTAATTGAACTTCAGTGCTGCCACCATTTAGATCAGGAATGAGAGCTTGCGTCGCTGGGATGAGATTTGGGTATTCTCATGCAGAAGTGTAAGATTTTCATGGGGGGAGGAACCCTAGCATCGTTCATCCAATGCTGCACTGCCATTTTTCTGGATTCTAAGGCATTGGGGAAAGAAAAAGAATTGTCAAAGGATCTGCAGGAAAATGTATATAAGAAAATATCAAAGGTTCTGTTGAAACCAAACCACGGTCATGTAGACCAAGTAAAAATTCAGTTACAGCCACCAGGAAAATTGTTCAGGATCCAAAGAAAACCTCAGAAATAACTGGTGGTGTGGCTGTTTCAAGATGCACAATAAGGAGGTACTTTAAGAAAGATGGGCTTCATGGTTGAGTTTTGCCAGAAGAAAGTCATTACTATGCAAATGCCACAAAGTATATCACTTGCCAAACAGCACAAAGACAAAGCCTATGATGAAAGGTACACCATTCCTACCGTGAAACATGGTGGTGGATCGCTGATGTTTGGGGGATACGTGAGCTAGGAAGGCACAGAAAATTTGTTCAGAATTGATGGCAAGATGAATGCAGAAGATTATCCAAAAATACTGCAAAATTTGCACTCATCATCCCGGAAGCTGCACATGGGACGCACTTGAACATTCCAACATGACAATGATCCAAAACCCAAAGCCAATTCGAACTATCATTGGCTACAGCAAAATAAAGTGAAGGTTCTGGAGTGGCCATCTCAGTCTCCTGACCTCAATATCATTGATCCACTCTGGGGAGATCCTCAAACATGCAGTTCATACAAGAGCCTAAGAATTTACAGGAACTAGAGGCTTTTTGCACCAAAAATTGGCAGCTTTACCATCTGAGAAATTAAAAAGCCTAATCAACAACTACCACCCTGTGACAGGTTGGCCTCCTGTCCAGGGTGTACCCTGCCTTGGTCCTTAACTGCTGGGTTCTGCTCCAGCTTCTCCCGCAACCTGAAGCAGATGAATCGGTTTGGATAATGGGTGGGTGGATCCTCAACTACCACAAAAAACATCAAGCGGTCATTGATGTTAAAGGAGGCCATACACGATATTAAGAACTGGGGTATGTAAACTTTTGGTCAGGGTCTTTTGTGTAGTTTGTGTTGTGATTATGATTTAAATAGAGTAAAAACAGTTCACTAACTAATCACTAACCATGAGTGAAAGAAAAGTTTTTGTGTTCTCATTCATATTCTCTGAAAAATGGTTAAGAAATCATAAATTCTGTCAAGGTGTGTAAACTTATGAGCACAACTGTATATATGTGTATATGTTATTAATTGATTAAATGGCCAGTATATTATGCAGTATTGAGGAGTTTTAGTGGAGT
Source organism: Lepidarchus adonis (assembly GCA_037576955.1). Taxonomy (NCBI): domain Eukaryota; kingdom Metazoa; phylum Chordata; class Actinopteri; order Characiformes; family Lepidarchidae; genus Lepidarchus; species Lepidarchus adonis. The sequence goes on along the minus strand of JBBIGC010000013.1, from coordinate 4,612,762 downwards.
TTAGTATGATAATTACCATCAAGTTGTAAAACAAAAAAAAACAAAGAAAAATACACAAATCGATATTTTCCCCAAATGAAACCCCGCTGCTTTGAGAATGGTCAGGGGTCCACATGACTGTCCTACAGTAGAAATGTGGTGTAAAGGAACATGAAGCATTAGGATTTTAAAGAAGGAAACAAATTCCAGTATAATAAACAAATCCTTACTGTTGGAACAAAACCTTTTACCTTAATTTTTTCTATTTTTTCATAAAGAATTTCATAAAGAATGGATCATTACAAGAGCAGCATGATGATGCGGTAGTTTCACTATCGCCTCACAGCAAGAAAGTCTTTCTGCGTTCTGTGTACAAGCTCTCCCTGTCTTTGTGTGGGTTTCCTCCGGGTTCTCCAGGTTCCTCCCACTGTCCAAACGCTTGTGGTTTAGGTTGACAGGCTACTCTACATTACCCATAGGTGTGAGTTTGTGAATGGTTGTCTGTTTATGTGATTGGTTGCCCTCCTGTCCAGGCCCCATAGTCAGCTGGAATCAGCTCCAGCTTCCCCATGACGTGAATGAATGAATAGAGTCCAAAAATGACTAATGTCAGTTACAGTGAAAGTTCCTTTTCCTGCAAAGTTGGAAAGTTGCTCTGTTAGATATTTCGGAGATTACAGATGATTCAGACCAATCGTACCATCCCAACCCCTTCCCATCACAGGCATCACTAAAGCCTCTATGGTTTTCCTGATGAGCCTGAAGCGAAAAGCACAGCCCTTGATGTTTTTTTCATGATTATTTTTTTAATGCCAGGTTTGAGGGCTGTTCTGACAGGAGAGCGAATTCCCGTCCTGCTGAACAAAGCGGCGGTGACTTGTCTCGTAAAGAGTGATCCAGATCACGGTGCTCGAGCTAACACAGATTTTGCCTGACAGAACGTTAAATCCACCTCCCATGGGTGCTCTCTCTTGAGCCATGCAAACTAGGCCACTGCCTCCCTCTCCTTGTTCAAACCTCTCCCACACAAAGCCAAGCAGCTGTCATTATGTTATCACACCCCGCTCACAATGCTAATTTGACAGTCACTTTGGATGGGATGTGCATTTCAAGCGCAAGTGCGTCCCTCTAGAAAAGAGTCTGGCACCCCACCTCAGTGAAATCAGATCTGCATCCTCCTCCGTAAGATGAAGAAGGTCTTATGTGATTGAATAAACAAGGAACCTTTTTTTGAGGGTCTATGACAAGCAGCTCAAAAGCTGATGCTGTCAAAAAAAAGCAAACACCCCGCGCAGAAGGGAGCAGGAAGACGCTCGTTAGCTCTGACCCAAATCAGTGGAAACACTGGAGCTGTTAAAACACGCACCAGATTGGGCGCCATTCTGACCTAGTTAGCACCGGTTTGAAGAGTCGTCGTACATTAAATCATTCTTCCGGCGAATGCGGGGAGCCTCCGCGCTAATGAAAATTACATTACAACAGCAGCAAAGAAAGCCTGGGTGTTGATGTTGGTGGTCTGCGTAGGCATATAGATGAGGGACATATGCCTCTGCTCAGATGGGATTAGCTTGAGCCCTGGAACTGTGAGATCTCACCTCAGAAACCACACATGCAGGTGTTGCTGGAGTTCAAGCTGCTGTCCTGCAGGCCCAGGACTCCCCATAACACATCTGATGCTGTGAAAACACTGCATTCTGGTCCTGAAGATCTGCCACTGCGTGTCATTTAAACCTGTCAGGTGTGCTATTAGAGTTAAGCACTGAACACTCTGAATTTCAGCTAAATTAACTTTAAAAAAAAATTGGTCTGTTGAATTCTTATGAAATCCCACAGTTTAAACATTTTTCTTGTACCCTCAGGTAGAATTTTTTGCACTGATTTATGTTTGAATTTTAGCACCCAATTTTTGTACCAATTTTTGAATATTTGCACCAAGTTTAGATTTCTGCAATTTTGGCCTGAGTATTTGCTCTCTCCTTTTGAATCTTCAAAGTCTCAGTTTAGATTCTTTAAACCCTACTTTTGAATTTTTGCTCTGTCAGATTGATTTTTTGTAAACACACTCAGTCTGAATTTTTGCTCCTTCAGTTCTAATTTTTATATGCACCCTGAGTTTAATGTTTTACTCCTTCAGTTTGAATTATTGTAAGCACACTCAGTTTGAATTTTTGCTCCTTCAGTTTGAATTTTTATAATCACACTGAGTTTAACTTTTTGCTCCCTCAGTTTAAAATTTTTTAAGCACAAAGATTGAATTTTGGTATGCATAATCATATTTAATTTTTGCAAGCACACTCAGTTTGAATTTATTGTTGCCCCTAGTATTCTATGTTCTTTGCACCCTCAGTTTGAAATGTCATGCACCCCAAGATCTGATTGAATGTTTCCAAGCCTGGGTGAACCAAAACTCCATCTACGATATTGTACAACTCTGTTCTAAATGAAGAGCTAAACCAAGACCACATTGTTTTGTAGCTGACATTATGACTGTGACCCAGCTAATGCAGAGATCTTTAACTCTGGACAATGGATCCACTGTCTACTTTCCACAGGAACACGTTTAAGGTCGGGAGTTCTGAAAATATAAACAGCAATGGTGATGTCATTCAAATACATTTTAAGTGGAATTAACTTCAAACAGCATGTGTGATAAAAATGCTACAATGTGGCGTCAGATGATACTAAACATATCATTTATATATCAAACCACTGATGGACATTTGCTCTTTGTTGGAGCTCAGCAGTCACTCTGAAGTTATATTTAGTGGTGCGGTGACCGATTAAACGGTCAGGCTACAAGCTAAAGACATAACGCTCAAACACCCACTGAGTGGGAGATGAAATGAGTAACACCCTCAGCACCACTTCCCACATCCCTGCACTTAAGCTGTAGATGTATCTGACCGGCCTTCTCGTGCCATATCCAGCAGTGGTAACAAAATCCAGGATCCACGCTCTGGATTTGAAGACTTCTGCTGAGGTTCAGCCCTTGGTTGCCTGGCTGGTTTGGTTGACTCTGAAGATCCTGGCCACTGGAGTCTTTCTTGTTGGAGTGTACAAGCTCTCCCCATGTTCCTGTGGGTTTCCTCCAGGTTCCACTGTCCAAAGCTTGAGGTTTAGGTTGACTGAGTGCATGTTATGGATTGATCGCCTGTCTGGACCCTGCCCTGTAGACAGCAGGGATCGAGTCTGGCGTCTCCACCACCTTAAATGGATATTTGGTTTGGAAAATTGGAAAATTCCCGAACCTAAGTACAGAAATATTTCTAGACCACTTGCAAGTAATGGAATTTTGTATTTCGTCTAGTTTTTTGGTGTCGTTTTTAAAGCCATGGCCATGACTACTGTGTTAGCAATGTCCCGATCCAGTTTTTTGGCTGTTGATTTTGGGCCAGTGCTGATCCGACTTTTACGCTTTCACAGATAATACAGAGAGTTTAAGTAAGATACGCTTGTCCAGTGGTTAATACTGCTAGTTAAAAATTTTGACATTAGTTTAAAAGCGTGGTTCATTTTGGCTTATGATCGGATTTGCTTGACTGATCTGATGATTTGGCTTCCAGTTACTATTGCAGCGAAATCACTTTATCCTTGATATGTGCACAATAGTCAGATTTGGGCCTAGTGATGTGAAATAGCCATTTTTACATTGCCATAAATACACAGCTCATTTCATAATGCTCTAACACAATCACAATGAAATGTGACCTCTGCCACACGTTGAGCATGGCTATCAACAATTGGTATCTGTCCTGAGGCTGGTATCTGTGACCCACGGTCACCAGACAGGCTGGACTTCTCCCCCTCATATGCGTAAGTGATCCTTGGGTGCCCATGACCCTTTGGCTAATTCACAACTTGTCTTTCCTTGAGTCATTGCTGGTAGGTACTAACTGGTACACACTCAGAACACCCCACAAGACCTGCTGTTGTGGAACAGCCACCGGGCCGCGGGCCGCTACTGGGCCTTGGAGCATTTCGAACCAGGCCACAGACCAGTACCAGGCCATACAAAAAATAAAACTTTTTTTTAAATACGATCTCAATCTGTAGCATCTAAGTGTGTTAGAGACTCAACTTTGGTATTCTGGATGAAATTCAGGGCAGAAAACCCTGAAATCGCCACAACAGCACTGATACTTATTCTGAAAGGACCGTTTGCATGTTACCATAGCGACCAGAGCGCGTGAGGGGCAGAGGAGGACGTTACTCTCAATGTTGTTGCCGCATTTCTGGAAGACGCTGCTAATAAAGTTACATAATTACACAGTAGATTCATGTTTACTATTATAATACCACAGTTTTTGTGTTGGTCGTGCCATTTTATTTTTGACTGACATCTTAAATGCCAGTCAGGAAAAATATTGTCCAGCACATCAACTTCAAAAACTGACTGACCATTTGTTGTCTGAAATATCCCACCTCTCGACAGGTGCCACTGTCATCTGACATGTAATATGAAATGTAATCTCACTGGAGAGTGTCTACACTATGAAATAACCCATTTGAAAAAGAATAAAACGTTTTTATTCATAAATCCATCATGTTCAGTTTGAACTGAACACTGAAACTGCTTGCAACTTTGGATACTTAAAAAATATCTCACACCATTTTTCATCATTCGTCAAGTCGTTATTACAGTCCAGGCACATCATAACTGTACGTCTTATTGCCACGATAATTTGGCAAGTGCAATGCTTCTGGAATCATATCAGTATCAGTAGATATCTGCTAGAAAAAGTCATACTGAAAATAATTTGTACATTGAACATTGCCAAACAGATTCCACATTGGGTCGTCACAAATGATAATGAAATGTCTGCTCATCAAGTTCATCAATGTAATATTGTGTATTGTGTGCAAACTGAACATCAGCAATAAACTGGCGAATAATGACTGCAATCGCTATCAGATATATTACCCATTGAGTTAGTATTATTTTGATTAAAATCAAGATCATAAAGTGGTGTGAAAACAAGTTCCTGATTTATTTTCTTTTTCCATGTTTGTCGCATAAATATTTCAGCTCATCAAACAAATGTAAATATTAATTAAAGACAAAACAAGTAAACACAAAATGTGTTTTTAAGTGAAAGATATTATTATTAATGGAGAAAAAATCTAAATCTACCTTGTGTGACAAAGTAATTGTCACTAAACCTAAACCTAATAACTGATTGGGCCCTTAGCAGCAACAACTGCATTCAAGCGTTTGCGAAAACTTGCAATGAGTCTTTTACAGGTGTGAAAACTGCCTTTTTAAGATCGCAATAGGATTCAGGTCAGGACTTTGACAGGGCCCCTACAAAGTCTTCATTTTGTTTTTCTTCAGCCAATCAGAGGTGGACTTGCTGGTGTGTTTTGGATAAATCACTTTGTCATATAGGTTTGAATTTTTTTCTCCTTTAATAATAAAATCCTTCATTTAAAAAACACATTTTGTGTTTACTTGTGTTGTCTTTGACTAATATTTACATTTGCTTGATGATCTGAAATATTTCAGTGTGACAAACGTGGAAAAAAATAATAAATGAGGAAACACTTTTTCAATTATCCTCTGTATATATGGCATTCATGATTTCCTGGGTTTCCTCCCTTTCAGCAATTTGCACAAAGAGATTTGATTGCTAATAGTCAACTTCCTGTTCCTGTGCTTTCAGATTAAAGCCACTGCGAAGCAAATGCAGCTTTTTGACATTTAAACTAAACAGTTGCCAAATCAATCCGAACCCCAGTCAACAAGCCAACAAGTCTCCAATTTAAACTCAACATTTACACCTCCATTGCCAACTGTTTTCATTTGCAATCCCTTAGCTCATCCCCTTGTGGAGAACATTGACATTGAAGATGGTTTCATAGTTTATCTGTTTATTCTTCTAATTGCAGGGTAATAGCAAAGCTAGTTTATGAAGAATGTATATTTTTATCCATCCCTTTAAATTATGACCCTTTATTGAAGAGGACGTGTGCGATTTAGCTTCGCATGGCTACATAACAACACTAACTAGTAGATGTTCAATGCTAAAGATAGGTCTGAGTCATCTTAGAGCTTCGGGTTTATTCTGACCACTCAACCAAATGTTGCCCTGATTCATAATGGCATTTTCTTTTGCCATCTTTCTGCTTCTCCACAGTGTCGAAACAAAGGTGCTGAGATGCCGGATGAGTCAACGCTCAGGTTCCTCTCCATGACAAGGTGGGCACTGCTGGACCTGAACTAACAGGGATCAGAGGAATCCAGTTGGACTGGTGTGAAGACGTGCACTATCCTCTCTACAGAACTGAAGTTGGAGACTGCAGGGCTGCTCTAGATCCTGCTGAGGATACGTTCATCTGTTGAACCTCAGGCTGAGAATCAGCACGGCATGTAGGAGCGACCATAGAGCCCCGGGGACTAATCCATGCAGGACGAGCTCCATGCACTTGAGAGGAACCAGGACTCAGGAGGATGTCGACAGAGGCCGAAACACAAGCAAGCATCAAACCCAGCGTGAAACGGGAGTCCAGGAGAAAAGGTTAGGCCTGTTCGCTCTTCTGCACTTGCTGATGCTGATGATGTCATCGTGCATCTGACTCATGTTATTTGTGTTGATCTGAAGGTCTCTGAGCTTCAGACACATGCTTGGCTGAGCGACTGTGCGGTCACGCTCACAGTCTCCTGATATTAGGGCAGTTGAAGGTGTGATACCTCCAGAACTTCAGTGGAATTTATGAGAATTATGAAGCTCCAGAGTTGTGCACCTGTCTACATTTTGGTTTTATCATCAGGGTGTTGCAAGTTTGACCCCTGGCCAGCCATTTGATACCCTTACCTTCTGGTTAGGTAGGGTAGTTCCCCAACTTTTCACTCTGTAAATTGATGTAATAGAGTAGCAATGCTCTCCTCCAAGCATGTTGAGCTCTCCAGTGTTGCATTAGCAGCAGTAAGGGAAGATGCGGTGGTTCTTCTTGTCACTCAAGGAAGCAAATTCAAACTTTTACCCAGAATCCTAGTCCTGGTGGTTGAAACTGGACATGACTATTGTGTAATGTGTATTTCTCCACTTACCCTAGATGTAGTTGACCATCCAGGAGAGTTGCATCTACAAGTCTAACAAACATTAGTCGCCAAAATTTTCTATGAATAGTAGCAGTGTAACAATTAATCGATCAGTGTAGATAGATCAAGGAAAATCGAGCTAACACATGAAAACAGATGTGTGTTCATTCCATGTCATTTTACTGTGGGCAGTTAACTGTTTGACCATTAATAACAAAATGTTCTGATTATAATCTGTTTATATGCAAGAGTTAATGGAAATGTAGCAGATTTTGCGAAATTTCATATGACATTTTTCAAATCTAATAGTGGAATCGTAGAATTGAATCATGATTTACAGCCCAAAAAGTACATTTCCAAAACTTCCCTCAACCAACTTTAACCCCATCCAGCTGTTCATTATGGTAGATTTCATGAACACACTAAGCCAGCACCACTTTATTGAAGACCTGGACTTCGTTTGAGCAGGTCGACCAGGTTTTGGTGAAGTCTTTTTACCGAAATTAATTTAACATTGGTCCCAGCGCTGGCCACAATAGCATTTTCTGTGCCGATTGTGATGTCATCATTACGGAAAAACACAATAGCTTACCCCCGGTTATCTCGCCAACTTCGCCTCTCGCCATGAAAAGCTGCAGAACAGATTTTCTTCCATGTTATTTACCTCGTTAAGCCACCGACCTCGCCACTCCCCCATGCCACAATGTGCAACATGTCCAGTGCATTTCTTCATCTATAGCTCTTAGACAGACATGGGTCCGTGTTAGCACTGTAGCCTAGAACATGGTCAGTCATGCTAATTCTAAAGGTCTGCTGCTGCTGCTATTGCTACTAATGCTAAAGCTAGTGCTTCTAATGCTACTGCTGCTACTGCTGTTGCCACCGCCGCAGTTTTCTCATTATTAACTCATTGCCTGTTTAATTTATGCATGTAATGATGCTGCGGAGGCTTTATTAACAGCTGGCAACATGCTAATGTCATGCAGGCAACATGAATGAGCAGCGCATATAGCGAATGTTTGTTTCTCTTGTGTGAGTCCAGTATTACTGTAAAACATTTGGTAGTCGTTTAGACAAACGCAGCCAAAACGGGAGCCAGCTTTGTAACTACGACCCCTCGTGATTCGTTACTATAGCTCACCACCCCCAAGTTTTGCCACATTTATGACCCGGACCAATGGGGCCAAGCTAATGCAGTTTGACTATACCATGGCGGAGCTGGAGATTGGTTTGCCCAGGCGACATCTTGACAGCTAATTTACATAACAGACAGTGACTGTTGATTTGGGGAGTTTTGGGGGTTATTGTATGTTTGTCTATGGGAATGTGTTTATTGTAAATGTATGGGAAACCTTGTGTCAGTCTCCCTTCCGCCCTTGACGGGTTTCCACCAACGGAAAAATGTCACAATACCTTAAAAGCACTGCCGAATATCTTTTTTTTTAATTTCAGAGAGCAACATACTAGTGTTGTGTATGAAACTATCATACTATATTGTGCTGTGTAAGAAACAATGAATAAAAGGCATTTGTACTTATACTTTTATCTAAAAATATATATGCCGCTCATGTTCGTGTTAACAGATTGTGACATATTACGTATCTGGAAATTTCTCACTGTCGTGATACAATATTTTCTCCACATCGCCCACCCCTAACCAGAAGTGCCCCGCTCTAAGCTGTCGTGCTGGGGCCATTGGTGTGTATCGACCCCCTGGGGGCCTGGAGATTCAGGTGTACCCCCCCAACACATCCCATCTTACGAGGGGCGATATGCTGACTTGGGTCGAGGCGGACAGCGGGTCATATCGAGATTGAAATGGAATTGAATTGACTGAGAGAGAAAAAGATGGGGGATGAGACTCTCACTTCAATTTCTCTCTCTCTCTCGCTCTCTTTCCTCCCTCGCTCCTGTTCTTGCCTGTATTCTGTAATGAATAACAGCACTTTAGCGAGCAGTAAATCTGCCCAGAACTGTTTCTCTGAGTCCTGGCTCCGCCGGGACTGTTTTACGGCTGCTGTCTTGGTCCCTGCAATGAATTTGTGGGTGTAGGGAAGCCCATTGATTCGAGAGAGGCGCGGGGGCTATTACTCGTGCGGGTACTTGGCTTTGCACTGCGGAGCAGCGGCAGTCTGGATAGAGAAGCATGAAGAGCATGGTAATCAGCTCTGCTGCAGAGACTCGTGCGCGCAAAAGCTGAGCACTGTGTATTACTCCCTTACTTCAGAGATGTCCTTCAGAGGTGATGAATGGGAAATGTCTCAGCCCCTCCCCCCTCGACCACTATCAGCACTGTGGGGCTGCAGGTGCTGAGAGGAGCCATACTGACGAGGATCTGATGGCAAATTTATTAAGCAGCAAGTGAACAGACAGTTCTTGAAGGTGATGTGCTGGAAGCAGGCGCGTAAGAGTCTGAACACCGTGATGGCTACATAACTGGGTCAGAGTATCTCCAACACTGCAGGTCTAGTGGTTAGCAGCTACCAAAAGTGATCTACCTGGTGCAGCCATAACACGTACCCAAGACTCATTGATGTCTGTGGGGAGTGGGGTATGGCACAACACTACAGTCTGGACTGACTCATTACTGCCTCCACAGGTAAACACACAACATTACAGTCTGGACTGACTCACTACTGCCCCCACAGGTCAACACACAACATTACAGTC
>JBBIGC010000013.1:4549132-4566428 GCA_037576955.1 Lepidarchus adonis | reverse complement strand
TAGTTAGAAATTTTTTTAATTTTATGTTTTGTTTTGTTTAGTTTTGTAATGTAAGTGTCGCAAACGTCCAAGACATTTTTAACGTTTTCCCAGTTTATGTCCATAAGTGCAGGGTCCCTGTTTTTGGGGATAAAAGAAACCGTGCCTTCGGGGACAGAGCTTTTTTGTGGCATAAGGTTAATCATTGACTAGGCTGTCAGCTTGTTAGCATGTTAGCATGTTAGCATGTGCCCAGTGTTGAACCCTGTCTGACCAGCTGCCTGTGTGGCCCTGCCCACTGTCTCTCTCTCTCTCTCTCTCCCGCCTCTTCCTGCCGCGTCGCTGCTGTAGTACATTGTGTTTGAAGCCGGACACGAGCCTCTTCGTGGCCCCCTATCAGAGGAGAGCGTTTACCAGGTACTTTGCAAAGCCCTGCCCCTTCCCTGCCCAAGCCCTCTTTGAAGCTGTAGTGCTGTAGTGAAGGCCTGTAACTGGTTTTAATGACCATGTCAGCCAGCTCTTAATGTTGTTTTTGTGTTTAAGCAACTTTAAGTCAGTTAAGCTTACATAGCATGTTGCAAAGCTGTATAACTGAGAAACCATCACACACCTGTGTTAACGACCTGTTACGACTTCTAGGTCCCAACGAGTCAGCAGAAAGAAGGGATCTATGACGTTCCAAAACGCCACTTTATGACTGTAGGTGCTTCTGTGTGCTGATCACTCACCCAGCCTATCCACCCCCAGCACCCCGCCTACCCCCACCCTCCAACAAACCTCTCAGTGATCCCTTAGCCAGGTCCCAAAATCCAGCCCCCAATCGAGTTTCCCATTCCAGCTCTACTGTCATCATTGACCCATTCACTAAATGTCTGTCCAGTTCTCTGAGCTGTATGAAGAGGGGGTGCTGAATTTAGGGGGAGTCCACAGTAGAGTTTATGGTCTTCCTTGATCAACACACCTGGCTGGTTCCACTGAAGGCTTTCTCAGGAGTGTTGGAGAAGGAAAACACTAAACTCAGGGCTGAATGGATTTGTTGATGTAACTTACTTGATAATCTGGTTCCTTTGATCTTCTAAGAATTTTCATGAGAGGTTTGTTCTTGGGATTCTTCTCTCTGTGGTTGCACTGCATGCCATTAGGTGAGGCTTCTGGGTTAACATGCTCTGTTAAAGCTTTTATGAGGACCTGCCTTCGATAAGTCCTTGTCAACAACATTGTGTTGATTCTCTGCAAAAAGCCTGGTCGTGGATTGATGCTCAGATAGAGGGGATGTCTCGTTTCATCTTGGCAGCCTTAGTAAGAAACTCTGAAAGACATTTCTGCAGAACTATTTGCTTTGTTTTCAATTGGCATTGCCGACCAAAGAGCACATACTGCAAAGTCATCAAATCTTCCCAGCTCAGCGTACTGAGCCAAAAAGAGCCTTGCTTCCTGTCTCACTTGAATGAATCCATGATATTCTGTTGCTCCCCCTCCATTCCACAAAGTGTTATTGCTTGTCTGTTCATTCAGTTGGAGCTTTTTGAGTGCCTGGAGCTCCCAGACGCACGTCACACTCTTGCCACCTCCCCTCCTTTCCTTCGCTCACGCGAAACTCTTATCCAACTCCACCACTGCCTCACCCAGGGATGTGAACTCCAGTCCTGGAGGACCACACTCAATGGAGAGTCCCCTGCTCCAGCATACCTGGCTCAGAAGATCATTATCAGGCCCTTCATGGGGTGACTCAGGTGTGTCTAAGCAGGGATTTGAACAGCCAGACCGTGGTCCTCCAGATCTGGACCTGTGCAAGCTTGATTTAGATCCTCTGGTATGATCAAGGTAGAGCTAAGACTGTTTTTCTTTACACAGTGACTGTAGCATCTCTTGCTTACCCTCCTTTCATGTTGCCCATTTATTCTTTCGTTTTTTGACTTGTATCAGTGTGTGTAAAGCCATGTTGTGCTTTTAGTGTGTGTTTTGTGCTCTTGTCTTGTCGGTGTGTATGTGGTATCCACCTCCCTCCATTTATAGACGGCATTCCATTTCACTGGTACAGAAGAGCCCAGTCCAATCCTCTGGGATCTCCAGCCAGTCCACATGCTTCAGTTCCAGAGTCTGAGGCAGGTAATCTCAGGAGTTCTCTGGGCTGGAATGCAAGAACCATGTGGATTGGCTGGCAGTCACTAATGCCTGATCAAAAGTTCCTGCACTAGCGTATGTCTCACCCTAGCAATCGGCCATAAGTCATAGTCATAGGTGCAAAAATGACTGTGCCATTTGTTGACGTAAAATTCATCTCTCCATCAATGAATTGCACAGCCAGTCAGCACAATTCTTAACACCCAGTCCAAGATAAAGACTCTCATTGGTGGACCTGATGTCCTAAAATGTGATTCTTCCTCCTGTGCTGTTCTCTTATTTGTCACCATCTTGGTCTTCTTTCAGAACATCAATCAGTTTGACCTGTTTGGGGATATGGCTACACCTCCTGACATCCTATCAGTAAGTGCATCTCAGGACAGTCCTCAGTGGTTTAATACAGTACATGTGGTGACCGGCTGCATTCAAGACATAGTTAAGAAAATATACAGAACTTTACCCCATTACCCAAATGTGTTCAGTCAGCCCCAAGTCCCAAAGTGACTTCTTTAGATTCTGGTTTACAAGTAATGAAAGCCTAGACCCATGAACAACACCAGCATGTCCAAACCGACAGAAAAAAAACATACAGCATCTGACACGGCACAACACACATATAATATCTAGATAGACAGGAAGACAGACAGATAGATAGATTGATAGATGGATTGACACAAAAAGACAGAAAGATAAGATAGATAAATGGATAGATATAGAGACAGGCAGACAGATGGATAGATGATGGACAGACGGATGGATGGGTGAATGGACAGACAGACAGACAGATAGTCAGACAGACGGATGGATGGATGGACGGACGGACGGAAGGAAGGAAGGAAAGGGAACAGGCAGGAACACCAGATAGAAAACAATTAAGGAAAGTCTACTCCTCCATGTGTCTCTCCTGCCAAAAAAATGAAGGAAATCTTTTATGTCCAGATGCCTGCATCTCCTGCCAACACCCTGGACCCAGGCCGGCGACGGCGGCAGCTCCCACCTGAGCTCTTCACTCACTTCAGCCCCCCTGCTGTGCCTTCAGGTAACATAAGTCATGGCACACGTGTAGAACTCTGTACGTGGTCAGTATTCTGTTTAGTGATTTGTAAAATAATTTTAAAAATACATATGTTGACAAATTACAGCACTGTAAATATGCAATATTAAATAATATACTTTAAATACACAGTGTTTGATGTGTTTCATAATTAAATATGATCTGTGCTCTGTCTGAATTACCCCTTCCCTCTACTTTCTGTCCCTGGTTTGTTCTGGTACTTGGTCCCCATTACGTCCTATTCTTCATTTGCAACTTCTTGGTCCCATCTTCCCTGTCTTTGTTTCTCATGTGTTGTTTTTGTCCCATGTGTCCCATCCATAACTTCGGCCCCCTCTCTTCAACAGGCTACATGACAATGGGTGCGGTGCAGGCTGCTCAGTGGGCTCAACAGTCCTTCGCGGCCCCGGCCGCTTCCCTGGCATTTGGGGTCCAGGCGCCGCTGCAGGTGGCCCAGGTGCTTCCCGGCGGACAGCCGGTGATTTGGGGCCAAGCCAACCTCTTCCACTCCCCGGCCACGGGCCATCAGCAGTGGGCGTTCGTTCCGGCTCAGACGGTCGGCATGGGGGGGCACCCTCTCCCGGCCGCCGCTGTGCTCCAGGGTTTGGTTCCCATAGCGACCATGCGGCCTCATTCCTGTGAGCCGTCTGCGCCGTCCTCAGCCATCACCAGCCCCCAGCACGTAGCCAACCCCCCACTGCAAAGGGAGGCCTCCAGAGACGCGCTGAACGAGAATGTCCAGGAGGAGGCGCAGGACGGGACCCCCGGCAGCTCGCACACGCAATCAGAAGGCGGCGCGCAGCTGTGTGGGACGCCAGAAGTGGAGGTCTGCACTGGAGAGCTTGATCTCTCGCAGCTGAGCTTGACCCCCGGTTCATCTACGTCACCGTCCACAACAGACTCTCGTGAGTAAAGCGCACAGCACTGCTTCTCACTGATGCTGTGGTCACCACTGAAGAACAATAGTGATGGAAATCACTTTCTGTCTACTCCTACAGCTGCTACACCTGCTCGCCAGCTAGGCATCCCGACTCTGCCCTCTGACCCCCCAAAAGAGCCTGCTCCTGCAGGACCAGAGACCTCTCCCACGGGACGGGCGGAGAGCAGCAGCCACGATGTGACAGAGGAACCGGTAACTATCGCCGAAAAAAAACTCTTTTCAATAAACACTTCACTAATGCTAGGTGGGTTTGCACTCTTGGTTGATTGGCTGGTTCACTAACAAAGCAGAAATTTGAATTTATTTTTTTTTCAATACACTGTACAGTACAAAAGTCTTAGGCAGTTACCAATAACCGAGTGTCTTTCTGCAGCAAAAACGCAAGTTTTCATTAGAATAAATGCAACCAAACAAAAATGTAACAAATAAAAATCTTGTTGCATGTGTAAAAAGTAGATGATTTGTGTTTTTATTTGTATTGATTCTAATATTAGTGAACAATAAAAATATTTACTACCTCTAAACTACTCTTATAAATAAAAGGAAACATGTTGCCCTGTTTGAAACAGTTAATTGTACACAAAACTGACCACAGCAGAAGTTCTGATTTCTGTTTTTTGGTCTAACCGGTTAATTTCAGAAAAAGTGAAAGGATTTAATAGTGAAATATGTACTCTATTAAAACTCACATTTATGCACAACACTATTACATTTTTGTAATCGTATTTATTACTTCAACCCAGGGATGCGGAGCTGGAAGTCCAGGAATGCCGCAGTTTACTATTAGTTATTTAGTGTCTATTTTATTCATACACATACAGTAGATCTACTACAAAAATGACATGATTCACTGACTACTATCAATGACAGTTTCTACTATTAACCATTCAGTAACTACTAGAAATGATTCAGTATTTACTATTATATATATTTTACTATTATGTTGTACAGTAATTTTTTGTTATTCAGTAATGTTCAGTGATTCTGTTTTATTCAGTAATTACAATTAATTATTCATTAGTTGCTATGACATGTAGTAAGTACTGTAAATGTCTCATTGCCATGCATTATACAGTATATATTAAATAGTCAGTATCTGCTATACATTCTGATATAAATTTACTGTATCTACTTTCAGTTATTGAGTTATTACTATAAATTAGGCATTATCTGCTATTCTTCGTGTTTACTATGAATTGTTCAGTATCTTATATAAATCAGTCTGTATCTACCATTAATTATTCAGATATTTTTTATAAATTATTCAGTATTGACTATACTCGTGTTCTGAACAGAAGCGGAGGCTCAAATGCAGCTTTTCTGTTTAATGAACAAATCCAAAACCTCAATCCAACAGTTCAGGCAAAAGTGTTAAAAAAAAGGTCAGATCCAAAAGACAAGGCGGACGGTTTGCAGGACACAACAATACTTGGAGCTTCCTGCTTAAATAGTTCAGTATTCAGGTGAGGCTGATCTGTGTGATTGATGTCGAGTCAGCTCTCTGGACAGGAACTCTGGAGCTGGATTCTCATGCTGATCTTTGCTGCTCCAAATCCCGAGTCTGGAATCTCACAGTGTCAAATATGATTTGTTCAGTAGCTACTCTGAATGATTCAGTATCTGCTATAAATGACTCACAATCTACTTTGAATTATTTAGATTTTACTAAAAATAATTCAGAACTACTATTAATTACTCAGTTTCAGTTTTTACCATAAATCAGTATCTACTGTGAATTACTCAGTATCTACTGTGAATTACTCAGAGCCTACTGTGAATTACTCAGTACATATCTTCTGTGAATTACTCAGTATGTATCTACTGTGAATTACTCAGTATCCACTGTGAATAACTCAATATCTACTGTGAATTAATTAGTATCTACTGTGAATTAATCAATATCAACTGTAAATTACTCAGTATCTACTGTAAATTACTCAGTATCTACTGTGAATTACTCAGTATCTACTGTGAATTACTCAGTATTTCCTGTGAATTAACCGTTATCTACTCTGAATTACTCAGTATGTATCCACTGTGAATTAATCAGTATCTACTGTGAATTACTCAGTATCTACTGTGAATTACTCAGAGCCTACTGTGAATTACTCCATACATATCTTCTGTGAATTACTCAGTATTTCCTGTGAATTAACCGTTATCTACTCTGAATTACTCAGTACGTATCTACTGTGAATTACTCAGTATCCACTGTGAGTTACTCAATATCAACTGTAAATCACATAGTATCTACTGAGAATTACTCAGAGCCTACTGTGAATTACTCAGTATCCACTGTGAATTACTCAGCATCCACTGTGAATTACTCAGTATCTACTGTGAATTT
Organism: Lepidarchus adonis; assembly: GCA_037576955.1. Lineage (NCBI taxonomy): Eukaryota > Metazoa > Chordata > Actinopteri > Characiformes > Lepidarchidae > Lepidarchus > Lepidarchus adonis. The sequence continues at coordinate 4,559,984 of JBBIGC010000013.1, read as the reverse complement.
TTCAGTATCTACTGTGAATTACTCAGTATCTACTGTGAATAACTCAGTATCTGCTATGGATTACTCAGTTTCTACTATGAATTACTCAGTATCTGCTATGAATTACTCAGTATATAATATGTATTACTCAGTATCTACTGTGAATTACACAGTATCCACTACAAATTACTCAATATCACCTGTGAAGTACTCAGTATCTACTGTGAATTGATTAGTATCTAATATAAATTATTCATTACCTGCTATAAACGATTTACTATCTAATATGAATGTTGCATTAAGTATTAAGCTAAATGTGTAAATTGTATAGTCATGACATTGAGGAACTGTGATGTCTGTGATGTGATGTGGACTTTAACTTAGTTAAATGGTTAATTACACTATCAGTCTGTGTTGGCAAACTCCTGTGTTAAACTATTCAGAGTGATCTGTAATTATGAATCATTAGGGTTTGGTTTAAGCTCTGCTCTAATCAGTGCTCTCCCTCCTGCTCCTACTTGCAGTGCTCCAGTTCCCAAACCTCCAGCAGCTGTGAGACAGCGGCACACTCTCCCGCCCAGGCAGAGGATTAGGGAACCCCAGCTCTGGTTTGTCTCCATTTTATCTCTCAGTACTGTAGCTCTCCCCTCTAACACACTTCACTCTCCAATCCCACCAAAGCTGGTGTTGTGTTGTTGCATGAGAACAGCTTATCTGTTCAGCCAAACCCTAGAGGAGAATCACATTCTCTAATATCAAATTCTCAAAAATAAATAACATTCAGCTATATTTACATTTAGATTTTTTTTATTTTTATCTTAAACATGACAAGAAAGTAGCAAATTCTTTCTCCTGCAAAAGGGAATTACAACAAAACATAATTATTATTATTATTTTATCATATAATGTGCAATACTGAAACTAATGCTTATTACTTGGTTATTCTGTGGGTGTTTAATTTATTATAGATATATAATATGTTTTAATATATAATTTTATTTAATTTTATTATTATTTAATTTTTATTTGCATTTTTATTGCTGATAGATGATTTCGAATTGGTCATTTTAAAAGTAGCTGACAAGCCAAAAAAGTATGTGCACCCCTGCGCTAACTATTAACAAGAACTATAGTGCTTACAAGTTTCCCCTAAAAATGAATACTAATTTTAAGTAAAGTACAGATACTAGAAAACTGTACCTAAGTACAGTACTCAAGTAAATGTACTTAAATTCAGTGCACCCATTGTGACTATTGACTTCTAGTGTTACCTTTGCAGTTGCACATGTGTGGTTAGTAGAAAGTCTTTATTTTTTGCTATTCTTTTAAGATCATTACTTCATGGATGACCTTGGAGGGTTAATCATTTCTTGGATTCTGACATTTTTAGAAGTATTGACATTGGCTAGAGGGCAGAAAGTGCATCAACCCATCACCAGGACTGATGCTCTGATGTAAAAAGTGCTCTTTACTCTGTAAATTCAATAAACTGTGAACACACTTCTCCAGTCTGTGCAGCTGAGCTCTCCTGGTGTAAACATCCTCACCACAGCGGCACGGCTCATTGGAGCTGAATAGCAGAGTGTGTTGGGTTGAGCTGCTGTGAGCGGGTTTCTTCACTGTAAAACATCCCAGAATCCCACCACTCAGCCAATATCACGTAGATTCACTTCTGTGGTCTTTATCCCTGTATAACACTCTTATCGTATGTTGTTTTCTCCAAACTGTCACCTTAAAGCCAGCGTGTGTCTGGATGGATAATGTCCCCCGTTCCCCCGCTGTCCCTCTCCTCTCTGAAGCCACTGGGTGCTCCCCCCCACCAAGTTCTTGTTTTGCAGCAGCGGCGGTTTTCACTTCAGCACAGGGCTTTTCATCCCCTTCAGCTTTGAAGCTATGCTTAATAAATATGCAGTTTCTTGCCAACATTTTAATTCTGTGAGGTATTTGTTTTCAGTTCTGCCTTTTTGTGTCATTCTTTAAAAATGTTGTAGATTCAGATGTTATGTTTTCACCTGAGCTGGAGAATCGGATTCCTTTTAAACGTGTTGATAAACCACATATGAACTATTCTCTGTGAAGTATATTATACCACAGTCATTAGGGCAAGGTTTCCAGAGCCCACCACCAAAATTGTCAGGTGTGATGAGCAGGACGTATGTGCAAATGCAATGTTAGATGCATGAGAAATCATAACAGCAAACTGAACTCTTACAGATAATATTACAGAGTTTCACAGTGATAAATTGGCAAATTCTTTCACTCCAATAATTCTGCTACAATCTAGACTGTCTACAACCCTCACTTTACGCTCCCCACCCAATGGGCCGGGCTGATGTTCATTTGACACAATGGCTATTCTTATGTAAATGTGATGCTGCAATGAATGTATTATTATACATTAGTCATTGTTCATTTCACACCACCTGTGGTTCATAACAGTGCCATCAAGTTTGTGTCATGTTGTGTTGAATGCACTGTGATGTCTGTTCTGCACTGTATGATTGTCTTGTACTGTTATATGTTGCACCAAAGGTCCAAGAGAAACTCTACATCAAAATTACTGTACACTTGTGTATAGACAAGCAAACAATAAACCTTTCTTAGGTTGTGAGTCTTGAATGATATCAAAGCATACTATGATGAATTCAAATCTAACTGTGATGTCACAATGGTTTTAAAAGTAGTTATGGTGTCACAAATGATTTAAAACTAACTGTGATGTCACAATGAATTTTAAACTAGCTATGGTGTCAATGAATTCAGAACATACTGTCATGATACATTCAATCAAAATACTCTCATACTGGGTTTAAAGCTAACTGTGGTGTCACAAAGAACTTAAAACAATGTGAGGACACGTTGAATTTCAAACTAACTGTGGTGATAGCGTATTTAAAACTGTCTCTGATGTCACAATGAATTTTAAACTGTCTGTGATGTCACAATAAATTTTAAACTAAATGACATCAGAATGAATTCAAAACCAGCAGTGATGTCACAATGAATTCAGAACAGACTTTGATGTCACAATGAATTCAAAGCCAGCTGTGATCTCACTATAATTTCAAAACAGACTGTGATGTCACAATGACTTCAAAACTAGCTATGATGTCACAATGACTGTAAAATTAGCTGTGATGTCACAATGAATTAAAAAATAACTGTAATGTCACAATATATTTAAAAGTAGCTCTGATGTCACAATATATTTAAAAGTAGCTCTGATGTCACAATGAATTTAAAACAATGTGGTCACAATGAACTCAAAACAGGCTGTGGTGTCGCAATGGATTAAAGATTTGCTGTGGTGTCACAATGAATTATAAATTAGCTACGATGTAACAATGAATTTAAAAATGACTTCTGTGACACAATTAAATCAAGACAGGCTGTGATGTCCCAAAGAGAAACTCTTTCGAAGTTTCTCTACAGTGGTTCTACACAACTTTTAGCTTGCAGGTCTGTACAAGCTCATTGCTGAGATTTTCCTGCTCATGCACTACAGTCTTTATTTATTTATTTTGGCAGCTGTTCTGCCCACAGGTCAACTAGGCCAACTTTGCCACTCCTAGTCCATTACAGCGAAACTAACTCTAGCACAAGGAACAGGAATCATAAAAGATATTGGAATTGTTTGACCATATTTTAAAAACAAGGTTGCAGAGATGTCAACTCAAAAAATTATGTTGTTAAACATGCTGAATGTTCGAAAAACTGAAAAATGAATGCCTAAAAGTATTTTTCCAGCTAATAAACATACTGCAATTAATTTGTGATCAGGTATCAGTTTGAAATGTTGATCAAATCGGTCCGATATTAGATTTTCAGTACCAATATCCAAAGATACTGATGTGTATCACATATGTACTATGTGCCCGTGCCTGCGCAGACTCTTCCTGTCCTCTCCCGACAGAGAGCTGCTCTACTTTTCGGAGGATTACAAGCCGTAGCTTGAACACTACGCTCTAGTTACCTTTTGTTCCCAACAGCTGATGGGGGATCAGTTTCTGCATGCTTACCACAACATCTGTCTCACATCAGGCAGGCTGCTGTGCTGAGTGTGGATCAGGCTGCTTTGGCTGCACTGTGCTCCAATGCTTCTGTATCCACAGAACAGACTGCTGCCCCCTGCTGCTCATGTGCTGCACCGCGGACGTCCTGCAGAGGAAAGCGGAGCAGCTTAGTGGCACAGAACATGATTAGTTTCATCTGCAGAGCGTGAAGAATGTGTATGTGACTAAGCCTGGGCCTGTGTGTGTGTGTGTGTGTGTGTCTTTTTTTCCTGTGATATTTTTGGACTCTAATACTGTCTTTTTAATCTCATCCGTAGGAAACGGCTGCCCACTCTGCAGGGAGAAGAAATACGGGATTCAAAACGGCTGAAAATGGAGCCACTCTTTCAGAATCCATGGAATATTTACCAAAATAGTGAACGAGGACACTAACACTGTAACAGAATTCACAATCTAACACACCAGGCTGTGATGTATGGACAGAACAATGAGGAGAACCCTGGATGAAGCACGTTCTCGCATGGACTACTGCCCATCCGTCTCAAATCTCAAAGTATTTTAAACATAAACCTTTATTTTTCTTTCGATATCCAGGTGCTCGTGGAGCTAATGTTATTAATGAACAATTCGGTCAAATCCAAACCTCACTGTGCGTCCAGAAGCTTAAAGCTCCCTGATCCCTACATAGGGCACTTGGCTCTAACCCCCCACATGTCGAAATGGGCCTCAACTGTGGACATTTTCTACCGTTCCTCAAGAGTGATTGATGGACGACCAAGTTCCACTGGCATTCCCCCGGACAGTGGACACTGGCTGACCAAAAGCTTGGGTTCAAGTTGTTTTAGGTTTATCTCCTCTACATGATTGATATGTTGATACTGTGGAGCCCTCGGTCATGCTGAGCGCTTTGGGACTCAACTGTGTTTCGTACAAGGACCATCTGCATGGTTTTCGCCAAAATAGACTTGATGGCAAAACTCACTAGCTTTTCTACAATAGCAGTAAAAAAAGATTTTAAAATAATTTCTTTTTGTACGTTTGTCACGCTATTGTTTGGACGACCCCTGTGTGTTTTAAAGATGAAAATATGGAAACTCCTCCTTGCCAAATATTGTGGAATGAATGCGGAACCTTTGTGCCACAGGTCGTGTTGAAGCTTGTTTTGTACTTCAGAAGAAACGTGTCCAGTGACTGGTGTGGTCTCACGGTTGGTGTCCCTTTATGTTTCACTAGCAGGTTGTTTTCAGAGCAATCTTTCGTTTCCTGTGGTGAACAGATAGAATTGTTAGAAGAGGGAGTATACTTTTATAACCATCACAAAAACAGAGGTTTTATTTCCATTTTGTAATAACAATTGGAATATAAACCACATCATTAATTAAGGACTTAGTTCCGAATCTCATTTATTTAAATTTTTATTATGCGTTCTGTGTTGACTGGTTCAAGTTTGTGCCAATTAATTGCAAAAGTGTGGGGAAAAGTAAAGAATGTTTTTGCTGGACCACCCAGTGGGCATACCTTCATATTATCCTGAGTCAATGACTGACTGATATCCATTGTTAAAACACAAGCACTGCAAAACAAGCAGTTGGAGTATAGTCACACCATCAGTACCATAGTGCGCAGTGTAAGGCTTTTACCCAATATTAGCCTGAAAAATAAAGTAAGAAAATCAGAAACCCATACATTGAAACACCTTGTGGATCTAAAGATACCAGATACCTAATATAACTACTGCAGCGTTCCTGAATTTGCACTCAACCTTTAATTTTATTGTGTATTTTATTAATAATTTCTTAACGGTTTCTGGTTAGGATACAGATACTAAACAGCAGAAAAAGACTAATAACTCTACCGTTTTTAGTGTTATCACATAATAAAGCCACATTCACTAGCATAACTTTACCTGCTTCTGAGGCCATAATGTAAATACATTAGCATGCTAGCAGCAAGAGAACACCTTTTTTTGCCCTTATTCTTACACTCTCTTAAGAAAAGACACATCTTACTGACTATACATATAAGACCACGTAACATTAATCTAAACAGAAATCATCTTGCCTGAAGGGGATGCTACTATGCTAACAACAATGCAAAATTGTAATTTAAAGCTATCAGAAGAGCTAGCAAAGTTCTTGTTAATTCAGCCATCGTATTGTGTCAGTATTCTCAAATTATTTATCAAATGAGTTCACAGAGAACATCAGCTTTACCCACTACTGCTCATTTTCATCAGAGAATTTCTAGCAGGGCTAAAGGCCAGGACTGACTGGATGAAAACTAGCGCTTGGATAGCCCGCTATAATAAGAGTCCTATATAAGCTTCCTAAATATTACTTTATAGCTTCATTTACCTGAAGAATTTCTAAACATTTTTTAAATAATTACAAATATATGATAATACTACTACTACTATTAATAATAATAATGGAATGTGATGCTGCAATGCTAGCTCTTGTTACTGCCAGGAATCGAAACAGAGGTCCAATTGCAGGACAAACATGTTTAATCCCAGAAATCAGAGTAGAAAGAGTCAAAATATCAAGGTGAATGGACACGCATGTTACCGCTCATGATACACGAGCCAAGGGCAAAACAATACTTCACAAAGTTCAAGATTCAAAAAAAAGTTCCTGTTTTTTGTCAGTAGACGAATGAGGCTGAAATTACTGGGTGTCTGAGTCTGGAGTTAATTTTTCTGATTACAGATCCTGACTTGATGAGTAACTTTACACACACTGATCATTAAAGTACCAGCAATTGACATGAAACCGATACTTGCACGACAAATGCCATTCAGCTGTAGGTGGTCCAGTAAAACTATGTACAAAACTTTACATCACATTTCAGATGCTAATATGTGCGCTATGTGATTTTTACTGAAAGCTTTGTTTCAGCAATACTTATTTAAGTAACTTTAAAAGATGCGTATGTTTCCACTGATTTCTAAGGGTTAGGAGAGTGATCTGAGCTAACGATGCGTGCCGGGCTACAGGGCTTTCCAAAGTTACAGTAACATTTACACACAGCTCTCACAGCTGAATGACACATATGGTCAGTGACCTTACAACATTCGTCATGCAGCCAACACCATCTGTGGCCCACAGAAGTCCTGATTTGGCCTCAAAATGAGTCGATATGTGAAGCTCCTGAAGTACAAGGCTAGGCCGCAAACTGACTGTGGTTTCAAAAGCAATACCATTGTAATGCTTGTGTTGTTACCTCTTATGGGACGCATTACTAATCATTTCGTGCATTTCCTGTGTCAGTCTATTACAACATCAAATCCAAAGCCCAAAACACTCTGACCCAACAAACACCAGCATAGAAAATGTTGCATAAATGACCTAATAAACCAAATTAACTAGTGTACGGTGTCTGGAAACACATTACTGACACTTCCAAAAGCAAACCCACAATATCTCACAGGTGTGACGTGCCAGCGCTGTTTATTGGAGAACACTGGCTCAGCTTGAAGGAATACTTCAGTGCTTTTCTATTAATTATTATATGCAACATTTGTACCATTGCATCAATTACCGTAGACTGGAATTTGGTGTTTTTCTGTCCATCAAAAATGGCTTAAAACCAGTCGGTCTAGTTCTAAGCAGGATGGCTCAGTCCTGATGGGCCGATGCCCAACCCAGTTTGATAGTTCCCCTCCAAATGCACTCACTAAACCTGAGAGGTGAGGTGATCCAGGTGTGTTTGAACAATGAAACCGCCAAACTCTGCTGGACACTGGCCATCCAGGACCTGAGCTAGACACCAGGTTATGGAGCTGGACTGTTTGTTCATCTGAAAGTTTTTCCAAAACATAGCAGAAAGCCAATGTTTCTTTAAGAAGAATTAACATTTTTGAAATGTAAATTGGTAGAAGACAATATATTTGACTCTTTTTTCAGGCCTGTAACCAATGTACCAGTGACGCTTGAGTCGAATTTATTAATAATCCCATAACAACATAACGCCACCCCATTATGAAGTGCCCATCCCAGAACAATATTAGTTCATGACAGCCCAAACTTGACCTGACCAGCCAAGAGTTTATTTATAAAATTGTTACATTTACTACATTTATTAGATTTCCAGTTTTCTGTCCCCTTCTTCAGGCCCGTTCTTTAATTACAAAAATGCTTAAAGAACTCATGATGATGACATGTAAAGTCCTACAAAAATTCCTCCATGTTCTACATAATTGAATAATTTAATAGCAGTTATTGTTTTTGAGTTTATTGTTGCTCTGATACTTTCTGAGTGCAGGAAAAAGCATCAAAATGACCGTCCATTGCAATGGTACAGATGCAAGATGGAAAAATACTGAAGTATTTCTTTAAAGTACATTAAGGGCTACAGTCATAGTGGCTTCTGGATTTGGGAAAAGTGTTGTTTAACTGTTGGGAGTGTAAAACAAGTCAACACTGTTGTGGCTAAACCTTATATTTCCAAAAAGAATACTGTGATTAAAAATGTTAGCAATGATGGACTGGCGACCTGTTATGGATGAATGGATTTATGAATGGCTGGCTAGATGATGAATGGATGGATGCGTGAATGGGTGGCTGATGGGTGGATTTTTAGATGGATGAAAGGGTGAATGGATGGATAAATGGATGTATAGAGGATGGATGGATGGATTATATAGATGGATGTATAGATGGATGGATGTATAGATGGATGAATGGATGGATGTTTGAATGGATGGATGTATAGATGGATGAATGTATAGATGTATGAATGGATGGATGGGTGGATGTATAGATGGATGTGAAAGGATGGATGGATGGATGGATGGATGGATGGATGGATGGATGGATGGATGGATGGATGGATGGATGGATGGATGGATGATGGATGGATGGATGGATGGATGGATGGATGGATGTATACAGGCTGGATGGATGGAAAATGGATGGATGGATGGATAAATGGATGTATAGATGGATGAATGTAGATATGTATGAAAGGATGGATGCATGAATGGATGGATGAGTGGAGGTATAGATGGATGGATGTATAGATGGATGGATGGATGGATGGATGGATGGATGGATGGATGGATGGATGGATGGATGGATGGATGGAAAATGGATGGATGGGTGGAGGAATAGATGGATGGATGTATAGATGTATGAATGGATGGATGGATGGATGGATGGATGGATGGATGGATGGATGGATGGATGGATTTGATGGAAAATGGATGGATGGGTGGAGGTATAGATGAATGGACAAATGGGTGGATGGTTACCAGTTAAGTAAGTGTAATTTTGGATCATTTATCTTGGTGTGTCCTGCACGAAGCTTGGACTTCACTGAAAGGATTTGTTCCAACAGTGAGGAACTCCTCCCAGAGAAACCAGGGAAACCGGTTGGACTTTGTTTGAAACTGTTGAGATTCTTTTATTATTTTGAACAGTAGTAAAGTGATTGATGCCCCTTTTCATCCTCAGAATGGGAGTCGTATCTGAACCATTGTTTTTACTTGGGTGTTGTGTTCAGAACCTTCTCAGATCAGGACGAAGGCTCTGCTGAGCTGCGTCTGGCTTTGCGTTTTGCCTTATGTTGCAGTATAGTTGTGGAAAACAATGGATGCATGATTTTTTGGGTTGTTTTGCTTTTCTAAATGACAGTACTACTCCTCATTTTTAAATCAGGAACTCATCTCTTCATTTGTCCCATGCGCCATGCTGTGAGTCATTAACTCTTAGCTCATTCGCTGTTGCTGAATTTGTCTTAGAATTAACTGAGCTCGTAGTTGAAGGGAAATAAGGCAAACATTGTGAATCAGAGACTTTTCTATTCGCCGGCAGGGCGGATTTACAGCGCAGGGTTCTGCCAGTGCAGGTTACACCGACAAGAATTGTGATGGAAACAAACCATTACTAATAACATATCAAAAGTTTCATTGTGCAAACTGAATTTATGATATATAAGAGTCATATTGCAATTACTAAGGTACAGAAAGACAGGTTGTTTAGAAAGACAAGTGTAGAATTTGCACTGGCAGAAATTTTCTGTAAATCTGATGTTACTACATGTAATTCTGCCTCAAATAAAATGTTTTAAGATTTCCAAAATGTGGTTTACATCTGTTCATCTGTTTCTAAATCAGGCTTCTCTTGTATGGGTTTAGCCAGACTATCCCAGTATCCAGCATCAGAGACTCTATTAGAACCAAACTGAGACTATGACAAGTCGATGAGAACCCAAGCACCCTGGAGAACATAGACTGAGAATTGCTTGTGCTTTGATGGAATGAAAGCATGCAACCACAATGGCTCCTTTGGTGTAGTCCATCGATTAGCATGCTAACTGAATACACTAACGCATGGCTAACTTACCTAGAAACCTGAATAATGGTTGGATCCCATGGTTCCTTCAAAAACCTTCACTTTTTCTTCTTTTGGCTGCTCCCATTGGGGGCCACCACATCAGATCCTCCGTTTGAATCTCCTGTCACTCTGCATCCTCCTATTCCAAAGCCAACCAACCACATGTCTTTTCTCACCACAACCATAAACCTCTTCTTCATCCTTCCTCATCTCCTCCTGCCTTGCAGCTCCATCCTCAACTTCCTATTCCCAATATACTCAGCCTCTCTCCTCCACACACGTCCAAACCAACACAATCTCAATTCTGACTTTGTCCCCAAACCTTCTAACCTCAGCTGTTCCTCTGATCTACTCATCTCTAATTCTGTCCATCCTCCTCACTCCCAACACAAATCTCAGCATCTTTAAATTCTCCTCCATTTTTGCTGTCTGCTTTTCCATCAGTGCTGCCGTCTCCAACCCGTATAACATAGCCTGTCTCACTACCGTCCTGTAAACCTTCCCTCTCACTCTCGCCGTCTCCAA
>JBBIGC010000013.1:4466191-4482121 GCA_037576955.1 Lepidarchus adonis | reverse complement strand
CTCTCTCTCTCTCTCTCTCTCTCTCTCTCTCTCTCTCTCTCTCTCTCTCTCTCTCTCTCTCTCTCTCTCTCTAGCACAGTAATCTGACTCCTATATTAAGCACTGGGAGAGAGAATAACAGCTTCTCCAGCACATTACAGCAGCGGAGAGAAACGCTGCTGATGTTTAACAGCTCTGCGTCTCTACACTAATCCTCTCGTCTGTGAGGGGCTCCACTTTTTTCCCACAGTCCAAATCTGTTGGTGATGGAGATGGGTGTTCCTCCACCTTCCTCCATGTGAAAGCTGGGATCATCTATCATTGGGCCCCAGGTTCATCCGTCTTCAAATGTTCCTTCCTACAGTTTATTCTCACCTTCGCTGCCACTGCTTTACTCATCAGGGGCTCGGACCTGGAGCCAGTAAAGCTGTGGCAGCGCAATATACACCAGCGTTCCAAACTTATAGAACACTTTCCTGCTCATTTAACCAGTTCTGTTACAGTGAATAACCTGAAACAGTTATTAAAGTCATCAAAATACATAATACAGCAAAATAATACATAAAAATATAAAACATTTATAAATTCGATGAATAGGTTTCAGTTTTTCATATTTTCAGGATTGAAGGACCTGCTTAATGTACAGCTTTCCTAAAGAACGGGAAACTGTCGCCCCATTCTGTTCAGTTGAGGACAGTAACATTAAAACATGAAAAAACAGGGATTTGATGGTTCCTACAGATAATTCCAGCTTCCACGAGGAGAACTCTGGACACGGGAACCCAACACACTGACAAACAAGTACTGTTCACAGTATTAATCTTATTAGTATTGATTCTAATATGAGCGTCTGATAATAAACAAATAAAAACACTCACTAAACCAATCTTACACATACATTTCTCAGGGGGCTAATACTTTTGCACAGTACTGTAATAAAGACTGTGTACATTTACATACGTAGGAGAAACTGTTGAATTAATATGTCTATTTCATCATCGAGAGATTCAGTGACTATTGAAACCTCAGTGTGTTATTGTTTAATAAAGACAATTTCAGCCCATTTTGGTGTCGAGCCCGATCCTGGTATTTCTGGGCACCCGAGGCTCACTGATGCCCTGATTTGTCCTGACGCCACCCTCTTCATCACAGGTGGACGCTCCTTTTTTACCCAAAATGATCCCCTTACCTGTTACCAGCTCACCTGCTCATTGAGGAATGTTTCAGACAGTGTAACTGCAATACTCGTTAAACTTTTTACTCTTTTTACTTGATTTCAGTAAGAAGGTTCTGGGTTCAGTCCCCGGTTCAGCCACTGGTGTCTCTTCCTGTTGTTTCCTCCAGGTTCTCTGGTTTCCAAAGGGTTGCGGTTCAGGTTGACTGGCTGCTCTATACGTATTACCCATAGGTGTGTCCTGTGATGGGTCGGCCTCCTTGTGCCTATAGTCAGATGAGATCTCCTCCAGCTTCCCCATGACCTGATCATTTCTACACTTTTACCAGTGAAATTAATGCTTAATAGAATTTCCGAACTTTTTTGTTTTTACTACCTTTTATAACTTGTTCCAGGAATAGAGTTCGTTAAACTGGCGTAGACCCTCACTTTGTGCAGTGGCATTACCTGAAGACAATTAACAGCATTCTGGGTAAGAGAAGCTCCCCAACAAACAATGTTCAAAGCATGTTCTTCCAACAAGAAATGAGGTGTGGTTTTCCACGTTCTTCCTGTACAGCAGTCAGTTCTCGATTTCATGGTGAGAGTGTGGAGAATCCTGACTGACTGCAGAATTCCTGACAGCTGGAACCTGTTGAGACAGAAGCAGCAGTGTAAAGCAGCAGTGCCCTCTTTAAAGTGTTCCTCTAAAAACTATTCAGATCATATTCCCAGAGAAAAGGGTTTAAATGTTCCTCCTCCAGAGCACAGTGGTAATGCGCTGGTGTGTGAAGATCTCAGTGGGGAAATGTTGTAAACTGGGTCTAAAAAAACACCAAACTCTATAAACTCCACTGTAAAATCATCCACACAGACTGCATGCAAAACGTTATACTGGTTAAATGTTCTAGAATGTGAGATTTTTCTTTTTCTAAACATAATTATGTAACTCTGTAATTCAAGAAGCAAACTGATCAGCCATAACATTAATGCCACTGACAGGTAAAGCGACCAACTACTTCATTACGATGGCACCTGCCAAGCGGGTGGGCAATATTAGGCAGCCAGTGAACAGTCAAATCTTGACGTTGTTGCATAAGGATCTGAGCATCTCCAGAACAGCAGGTCATGTGTAGTGTTTCAGGTCTGCAGTATTTAGTACCTACAAAACTGGTGAATCAGCGAAAGGGTAACGGGCACCCAAGGCTGATTGATGCCCGCCTTGCCCAGATGTCACAATTAGGCACTCCTGCTTCCAGCACACCCACTTCAAGAACTGAAGGACTTGCAGCCAGACAGGTACACTCCGATCCATGGCTTCTTACTGACCCCAAACAATGAATAAGAGTTATCTGAAGACTCCACATTGGCCATTTTAGGTGTCAACCAAAAGAGGATGGGCTACCCTTCTGAGCCTCCCTTCCTCCCAAGGTTTCTTCCTACAGTTTAGGGAGCTTTTCCTCACCTCTGTTCCCATCAGCTCATTACGGGCTCGGACCTGGATTCTGTAAAGCTGCTTTGCGACAACGTGAGTTGTAAAAAACGCTATAGAAATGGCTATGATTGGCAACGTTGGTATGTATGGGAACATCAGACCTTATTTATTTTCCCACATGTCTAATGGTGATGGAACCCGGCTGTTTTTCCTTCACTCTTTTCTGACACATGATGAAGTGGGGACTTTCACCGCAGTAGTGATTTTACACTGGGAAATGGCCCAAAGTCTTTCCCAATATATCTTCTCAGACAGCGCAAAGGCCTGGATATTTTCACAAAACCACTTACGCAGAGACTACTCCTTTTTCCCCCTGTCGGGTTGTTTATAAGCGCATGGCTTTCGCTTAATTCTGCAGATGATTTAGCCGTGCCAGGTCAGTGTCTGTCTCAGAAGTGGGGCCTCCACATGGCTCATTTTTGCACACTCGGCCAAACTCGGTGTCTGTCAAGCTCTTGCAATTACAGCAATTTTCCCAACATGCTGCATGATCGAATTCAGATTTGGCCGGTTATGCTCGACTCATTCGAATTTGTCATTAATGAAGGGCCTTTTAACGGCACCGGCCAGACTTACTCCTGGAAAACAGGGTGGCAGAGAACGTCTCCTGGCTTGCCTCTTTCCACCCACCATCCAGGTGCCTTTCATTGTGCCGTCAAGACCACTTACATCAGCACATGGTCCTGGCTTACAGAAAAAAACTGTAGAACAAACACGTCTGCCACTTCTTTCCATATGAGACAATAAGCTGTTGCTGGTCAGGGAGGATCGCAGAGATCTAAGAGCAGTCTTTGTTAGAGGGACAGATGCTGTAGAACATTTTTTGAAGAAACTCCACCAGTTTCTCACAATGTTGACGGTGGTAAATTGTTAAGATCTAAGGTTGACTGTGAAATTCTCAATTCTAGTGAAACAGAGTGAGAATTGTTTACAATTTGTTTACCAATAGGTTATCTAAAACTATAAGCAAAAAGCAAAGAAACTTATTACACTATTTTGCCATCATCAAAACTAAAAAAAACTTGAAGTGTCACTAGTGGCACATCCATGGTCACTTGTAGGGTCACTGGTGGGCACTTTTAGGGTCAGTGGTGGGAACTTGCAGGTTCAGAGGTGGGTGCTTAAAGGTTCACTGGTGGGCACTTTTAGGGTCAGTGGTGGGCACTTAAAGGTTAACTAATTGTGCTGTTGAAGGTTCACTGGAAGGCACTTGAACAGGTTTGAACAGTAAACCCAATACTTGTGACCCAAAGTTCCACTCAACACCACTGTAAAAAAATCTGCACATTGAAGTGTCCTTTACAATGAACATCAACCCCCTCTGAATGACTGCGCCTCAAAGGTTGAATTTTGCTTTTTTCTAAATAAAAAATGATTGTTGAAGCCACTTAGGCCAAGTTTACTGCCGTAACCACGCCATGATCATGTTATAGTAGATGCCTTACACTGTCATGAGCTGTGAGATCAGTAAACATTGTAGTACCTCTTAACTGCCAGTGGTCAGTGTTTTTCAGGGGGACACATAAGAGGACAGAAAAGACAACGGCAATATTTTAGCTTTTGGTTAATTTGGAACACACACAAAAAAAACTGAGCAATAAAACAATAAGACAAACACATTTTTGTACAATGAGATTTCTCTCAAGGCCTTGTCCACACAGACGTTCAAATCCTGGGTTTGTTTTTCTCTGTTAAATGCCAAACTGCAGCCCAGACTGCAATGCTGTATTTGTACCTGTGGGGGCAGTAATGAGGAAGCCCAGATTCATTCTTTATTGGGTTCCTGATAAATCAATCAATCAATCAATCAATCAATCAATCAATCAATCAATCAATCAATCAATCAATCAATCAATCAATCCAATAAATAATTTATTTATTTATTCCTTCACATACATCAACATTCTACATATATAGTCATATATATGTAAAAGATATAATACATCACCATATGCAGAGGATTAAATAAGCTCCAATACATTTGTAATCACATAATGTTTCTAACTTTATTAAAGCCTTATGTTAAAAATCCTCCTGATACAGCGACGCAGGCTAAGAACCTCACTGCTGTTAGCAGGTTCACCCACTGTGTGAAGAATCATGGGATATATTCGGTTATCCAGAACACAGTGTAAACGTAGAGTAGGGGGTTTCTTTGCACTCATCAGAATTTCGTCAGAAATTGACACCATCCGAACGCACGGCTGAACAAATGCCAGCTCTCGAAGTCCGTGTGGATGGTAACACTGTCTGCGTTCCCTCCACGTTCACCTGACGCCACAAACTCCAGAAAGACGCTTAATTCAGGTGGACAAGGCTTAAGTTTCAGTGTTTCCTTTTTTGTGAGATTTTTTGTGAGCTGTAGGAAGAACAGTGTGTGTGTGTAACACTGTAAGGAGTCACTGCATCATGTCACCAGTGCGTATCATCACAACGAATTCATGGATTTACTATCAGTTCAGTACAGGGGCCACAACAGAGGACAAGGTAAATCCTGTCTAGAGCCACCGATGGTCATGGCTGATCAACTGAATTTTGGGGCAAAACCTTGTAAATTGGATTGCACCTACTGTCACTTCTTGTTAGCTTCTGAAAGTTCCACACCTAGCGTGAGAGGATGCTGGGTGTTGTGCAATAGCAGAGGTGGATTAGACCACAGCCTCTTTAGCCTGAGATGTGATACCCTCAGGTGGGGGTTCTCCATCTGGGAGAGGGTAACTCCAGGATGTGATTGCAGATTCTTGGTATGCTGTGACTGACCACAGTCTCCGTACAGATGTTTCCTGGTACAGAACACTGTGGAAAAAGCTTGCATTGCGTGGAAATATGATGAGGGACAATCTGTCATGACTCATGTATCTCATTTGTCTTGTTAAGGTGACAGCGCCAGCGCATTACGCCTGCAGGGAGTCGCCATGGGTCCCAGCGCCTGGAGCCTGTGCACTCTCTTCTGCGCCTGGACATGGGGTCAAAGCTCGGGTCTGTACCGAAGACGAAGGGCCTCGGAGGACGACGGGGCTGATGGGCTTCCTAAAAAGTGCTCATACACCTTCCTGGTCCCAGAGCAGAAAATCACTGGACCCATTTGTGCAAGCCGTGGACCTGCCCTTCCAGACAAGGACCGTGTGACACGCATGGACATAGCAGACGTCCGCGAGGTGCTGTCCAAGCAGAGGCGTGAGATGGACACCCTGCGCATGGTGGTAGATGTGGACGGCAACATGGTGAGTGAGATGAAGCTGCTGCGGAAGGAGTCGCGCAACATGAACTCACGAGTCACGCAACTGTACATGCAGCTGCTGCACGAGATCATCCGCAAGAGGGACAACTCGTTAGAGCTTGCGCAGCTGGAGGGCCGCATCCTCAACGCCACAGCCGAGGCACTGCGTCTCTCCGCCCGCTACAGGGAGCTGGAAGTGCGCTTCTCTGCCCTTGCTGCCGTGGTCAACAACCAGTCCGTCCTGATTGGTGCTCTCGAGGAGAGGTGCCTGCAGGTGTACGGGGGGCGCAGACAGGAACCACTTGCCCCGCCTTTGGTGCAGGTCGTTCCTGAGAATATTCCAGTGCACGTGCCTCGTCTCTCCAATGAGATCCAAAGGGACCACGGCCGGACTTTTCCCAGGGACAGGGGTTCGAGAGCAGGCCCAGAGCCCACCGGGAGTACCCTGGAACCCAAACGGCCTCCAGACGGCAACTTCAGCTCTGAAGGTAACGGAGCTAAAACACCTGACAGAATGATGAGTTCAATATGTGTGGCTGAACTTCTGTTGGCCTATTGCAGCAGAAGGTATTGCTTATACCCGATAGGGGGTTCTCATATATATACAGCAAATAACAAGGTGCAATCATCAACAAGACAAAAGCATTTTCTCTTTATATATAAAATGCTGTGACTATCATTTATTTATTTATAAAGCCATATTCATACACTGCAGCCATTCAGTGATTTTAAACCGAGGACATTTTAAAATGCAAAGAACATTTTAATAAAAAATAGGGCTCCTGAGAGACGCAGTGGTCTATGTGATGGGGCTACTTTGAGAAGGTCACTGGCTTGTAGTCCAGAGTTTAGGAGAACACAATTTTCTTTGGAACCTGAGGAGGTAGGATGCCCATCTCCCTTTCCCTATTGCACAGCACAAAGCTAGCAGGAAGACATGTCAGTTTGTTGAAATTAAAGGTAGTATATCTTGCAGTATATCAGTATTGACCTTATCTGTGACGTTTTTTAATAATTACAGTTCTTGTGTTATTAATACACATATGATAACATAATATAATAATAATATAATATAATTCTTAGCAGCAGTTTTTGTAAGCTTTGTGAGCTTTTGTTGCATATGTTTTGTAGAGTTCCACACTCCTGTGTGACTCCAGAACTGCACATTCACAAATAATAGTTTTAGTCCTTAGACAGCACGCATCTCTTACTCTAACTATGAACGATTTCAAATGACACTCGCTTTATTTATTTCAAGTTCATGTCACATATTTATTGAAAACTCTTCTAAAATGGCTGAAATGTTTATTAGCCTATCGTTGACTCGTTTTCTGGCATTACTTTGATGCTTGTCTTATCAATATGACAGTTGCATAAAAGAACATAATTTGTTATATAGCGTTGAAAGAGAAACAACATGACTGGTATGTTTGTGTAATTTACTTATGGAGTGAGTATTGAATATAAAACAACATTTTTTAAAATTTAAAGATAATAGTGTGTTGGCTTGAAACTTAAATCTCCATTATCATTTCAAAAGTTAGATCACATGAGAGAACTATTTGTTGGATATTGCAAATCACACGCGAGTGTGGTGCTATATTTTAACTTAGACTTGTAATAATAATTGACATACATTTGAGCTGGTATGTAGCAAGTGTATAATGACCACTTCAGCAAACAGATCTGATCTAAAGCTGCAGACATTATTTATATCAGGTCATTATTTCTAACAAATGACTGAAATATCTCAAATCTACAGCTTTATCCAGATACCAAAGTGCAAAACTTCATAACTGGGTCATTTTCCATTCAGCTAAAGTTAATACTAGTAGCACTAGCACTACAATACTTGTATCTGTGAAGCGTCCAACATGTACAATGATTATGTTACATAAAAATGAACTGAAAATATGCAAGTTATACTTCCCAGAAATGACGGGAACTGAAATGTGAAAATGTAACAGACTCAATATTCACACATCTCCAGATCTTTTGCAGTTCCATACATGAAAACAAAGTCCACACGCCTTTCACCATCTCGGACCTAAGGAAAATAGAGCTTGCGCATTTTTTAAAGGCATGTTTCAAGGTCTTGGCTTTCTCGGTCCTACTGACCACAAAGAATCCGATATCCATGCTGCTTCACCTTGCAGGATATTTTGCCAACCAGTCAGAGCAGCTTTTAAAACACAGCAACCACGAGTACAACGCTCCTGTGTTTGTTTTTTCAGCCCGGTCGCCTGCTGCTTCCCTTCTGTGCTGCATGAAAGACTTAACTTTAACACACTCAATGCCCTCGATACGAGAACTAAGGGGAAACACTGTAATTGCATTGTCCTTATAAATAAACTGCTCTTTTCAAAAGCTTTTCACTTTTACGTGCATATTAAACTGCTCTTTTTCTCATTACGCCGCTTTCCCAGGTCCTTTCCGTGACTGCCTCCACGCCATGCAGGCCGGCCATGCCACCAGCGGAATGTTCCTCCTGAAACCAGATGGGAGCGAGACGCCGTTCCAGGCTTGGTGTGAACATGATCTAGACAACGGAGGATGGACGGTCATCCAGAGAAGGAAGGATGGATCTGCCAACTTCTTCAGGAACTGGGAGAGTTACAAGGTGAAGTGAAGCTTCCAATGGCCACAGACACATTCACATTGGCAAGACTTTCGCCGTCCCAACCGCAAATGAATCAGAAATGTGCAAACCCTCATTAGCAACAAATAAGAGAAACCGAATCTCATAAATGGAAAAAACTATTGGAAAAATTTGCATTAGCATAAACTACAGACGTATTTTCTGCTTCTTATGTAAAATTAGTCTAAACTGTGGAATTATGCTGAAACAGCTGGAGAATAAGCCCTGCGATCTGATTTGATGGTCTATTTGCTGAGAGATTTGAGTCCTACTTTTAATAATCGACACCGAAAGAACTCTGAAGTCATAAAAATAAGCTTACGTAATGTCCCATTGTTTTTTCGGCCGTAAATCTCGACATGCCTGCGAGCTAGAATCTTTCACTGCTACGACTGGAGGCTGAAGGGAAGAAGGGAAGAAGGGAAGAAGGCACACTCTGTGCTCGAAGGCTCACTTTACCGGGTCCATCAAACTGTGCGGAGAAGATGGACGTTATCTAAGCTTGCGCGGATGACTGAGTGTTCCGTTCAGCTCTGCCAGAAAACTGGCGCCCCATTATTCTACCCAACCTCCACCCTCTATGTCCTTCTAGCTCGTCTAGTTCCCCCACCGGTGAAAGAGAATGCTCTAGAAACCGCAAGTCATCCGTCATCATCCAACTGCTAATGAAAACCTCAATAGATTTCGGTTACTTCTGGGTTTTCAGGCTCGCGAGCAGCATCCGAAATTTGCGGTGGAAGGACAATCTGAGCAGCGATTGAGCAGTTAATCAAAGAGCGTCTGATTCTACTCAACTTTTCAGAGTAACTCAAGCTTTCACCACCACCATTGTTCGCATGCCAGTAGCGCTGGTCGAATTCAGCAGGCATCAAACGGAGGCTAATAAATAGTCAGTAAAGCCGACTACACAGTAACGAGCCCCCGTTTCCTCTGTAACACGGCACCACTCAAAAACAAATGCTCCTTCCTTTCATCCCCTTCCAGAAAGGCTTTGGCAACATGGACAGTGAGCACTGGTTGGGCCTGGAGAATATCTACAACCTGGGCAAGCAGGGGGACTACAAGCTGCTGGTGGAGATGCAGGACTGGATGGAGAAGAAGGTCTACGCGGCCTACAGCAGCTTCCACCTGGAGCCCGAGAGCGAATCCTACCGCCTGCGCCTGGGCACCTACCAGGGCAACGCTGGCGATTCCTTAACCAGTCACAACGGCAAACAGTTCACCACCCTGGACCGAGACAAGGATTCTTTCTCAGGTTATTATCCACTCGCTTTTATACACACACACACACACACACACACACACACTCACACACTGACGTTGCCACCTTAGCAGTTTTTTTCAAGCACAGAAAGGCAATTAACATCTAAGAGCATCAAAGCACCACCAGTTACTATGGCGATGATAAAAATTGAAATGTTCAGATTGAAAATGATTATGAAAATGCTCCTTCATTGTGATGTTAAGCCAGTTTCTTCTGAAAACGTTAATAAAACAATGTCTCCCTCTATGAGGAAGCGTTAACATGGAACGATTCTTAAGTTCCTGAATTTATTCTACTGATTCCTGCAGAAATGTTGAGAAACTGATGGAATTTCCTGTGGAGATTGTACAATGTTGAGGACACTGCAGTGTTTCCTGCTTTAACACACACTTCAGTTCCTGTTGAGCAGATTAGTTGGTTCAAATGTGTTTAAAGAAGAGAAAATGGCAGAATCAGGTTTGGGAAAATCTATATGTAAACATGTTAAAACCAAATATATTGGACAATCAAATTTTATTTTATTTTTTACAACATATTAAAATTCAAATAGTTATTTACATTGTAAAGACATTTCATAATCAATGTACAAATAGAAATAAAATAAAGTCACATTACTGTAAAGGACTATACAGACAGACAGACAGGCAGGCAGGCAGGCAGGCAGGCAGGCAGGCAGGCAGGCAGGCAGGCAGGCAGGCAGGCAGGCAGATAGATAGATAGATAGATAGATAGATAGATAGATAGATAGATAGATAGATAGATGAATGTATATATGTGTGGGTCGATGTGTGGGTGGATTGGGTGGATAGACAGATGTACATAAGGCCGGATGGTCGGACAGACAGATGGGTGAACAGGCAGACAGATAGACAGCTAAACAGATAGACAGACAGATAGCTAGATAGAAATCAAATTTACACAATTATCCATTTATCCCAGATGTTAATCGGGCAGAACATGTTCTGTTTCCAAATTTTGCTGATTTAGTTCAGAAACAAGAGCTAAGAGGCTAATAATGCTAACCATTAGCATTACCATTAGCAACGCAATTAGCCCAAATTATTACCATAGACACATATCACCAAACCTTCCTGCTCAGTCAATATCCAAATGTTCATTAGGTGAGAAAAGTTTGATATTTTGAGCGAGTATTGAGTTCCGGTGATTATTAGCCGCATTATCCTCATAGTTTTAAAGTGAAGAAGTAAATGTTGGACTCACCATGTCCGACTGACTGACCCCAGATCACAATCACACATTACTTTCATTCCCTCCCTCTTCCTCCGGCAGGTAACTGCGCTCACTTCCACAAAGGTGGCTGGTGGTACAACGCGTGCGGGCAGACCAATCTGAACGGAGTGTGGTATTCCGGAGGAGTGTATCGCAGCAAGTTCCAGGACGGAATTTTCTGGGCTGACTATGGTGGAGGGTTTTACTCCATGAAGGCTGTGCGCATGATGATCAGACCCATTGACTGATTCCAGAGCAGAACACTTGTAAATGTACAGAATAGCTGAAACCTCTTCAGATAGAACTCAGTTCTTGGAGGTTCTTCAGTGTATCCCCTCTGCACACGGTACCACACAAGGCTGAAGTTTGGTTTCAGCAGAATGTTTTCAGGTTATAGATTTCTTCAGGAGCTCATGGGACAAACAGGAACCTGAACACCAATATGGCAGATATGCTTATCTAGAGAAGCAGTAATTCAGTGACTATTAGAGCTAAGACCCTATGCGTCAAAACTACACAAGCCCTTTGCTTTAATGCCATATTCTGCATTTGCACCCCTATGGGGTTTCCAATATTATGTTAGCACGAAGCTAACAAGCTAGCATCAATGTTTTGGCAGATCTGACATTTGAAGCTTGTAACAAACATCAACAAATACTTGGAATATGTTATCAACTTATATATATATATATATATATATATATATATTTGGCTCTACAGTGATGTATCTAGAACTTCCAAAAGGCCTTTTTTGGTCCCACCTGTACAGCGAGTTATGTAATGTCACTCGATCTAAAATGTTAGGTCTTCTGTCCAGCTCCTCATGGTCAATTCAGTGGAAGAACTCGCTTGGTTAGAAGTATATAGGTGCCATATAGAGAAAAAATATAATGATTTTCAGTGTTATGTCCAACCAAAACTAAATAATGGAACTAGAAGTTACCTATTTTGTAGATCCTGGAAATGTTAACCTCATTTTTAGGAATTTTCTTCATGGTAGCATTCGACTCTTTAATGCTGTAGTGTTAGCCACTACCCTTTCACTCTTGCCGTCTCCAACCCGTTTAACTCACTACCGTCCTGTAAACCTTCCCTCTCATTCTTGCTGGTTCCCTTCTGTCACAGATAACTCCTTTTACTCTTCTCCACCCACTCCACCTTGTCTTGGGATGGGAATCGAGAACCGGTTGAAAATTCCTTGGAATTGTATACCATTTTTGCAAATGATTCCCCTATCGATTCCAGTCACCTAGAATGACATCACCAGGTTGGGTAGCGTCACTAAGAAGTGATCAAGTTTATAGTAAAAGGCTTGCACCCATTTGCCAAAGTAGATGGCCCCGATTTTTGGTAAGTAAATGTGTTTAATTGTAGGCTAAGTCAGGGAATGTCAAAGTTAAAATAAAATAAAATAAAAATAAGAATCGATAGTAGAATGGATAAAGGATTGAATTGTTAAACTAAATCAAAAATTGAATCAGAGTCAAGAAAATCGTATAAATTCCCACCCCTAACTCTGTCTGTCCTCTTTTCTTCCACAATCCCCATTATTCTGGGCTGTTGAATTCAAATATATATATAGCTCTTTTTTCAAAAAACAGTTTTTTTTCACAAAACAGCTTTACAGGATCTAGAGCCGAGCACCTAATGAGCTTAACCAAACATGCCAGAAGCAAAGAAAAACTCCCTAACATGAAGGAAGAAACTTTGGGAAGAACCATGACTCAGAAAAAGAGGCCATCCTCCATTTTTTGACATGGGATGGGCAATAACAAACCATTATGTATAGTCTCAGTTTATAAAGGTGGCATCAGTTAAAGCCTATAATGTGGAGCAACAGCCCCTGTTTTGGCTAGAGGGTGGGTAGCATATGAAGTTCATGGAAGTGGGACAGTATGAGGGGCCAAAAGTGGTCTGAGGACAGGTGAACAGAAGGCCCCAATGATGGATGATCTGGTCGAAAGTACACCAGTGAAATGACCTACCCTAATGAACCTACCCTTTATTAAAACTGTGGTCAGGGTAAAAACTAGACTTACTGTACACATGCAGGGGATTGTGGTTAAAAACCTTAATCAACAAGTTGTACAATATTTTTAACTTTCCATTTCCAACATTTTTTTATATTCCTCCACTTTGAGGTGAGCTTTGGATGCTGTACCATGAACATTATTTTTTGTATGTTTTTCCAAACTCTAAAAGGCCATTTGTGTTTCTATGCCTGAGAGTGATATGTATATGTAAATGAACCATGTTCTGATTGGCTAAGTTGTGTTGTACCTCACTAAACTAAAAGTTCAGGTTCTTGGCTGAAACACTCGTTATAATGTCAGCATAAATGGGCGGGGCTAAACTGGGCTGAATATACAGGTATGTATAGGTAAATACATTGGTTTTTGTAACATCATAAAAACAGTAAATGCTTGTTTACAGATCATCACTGACTAAATAAAACTTTGAGAACTTTATAAGGGAGCTGTACTTAATGTAAAAGTTAAGCCTGGAGCATTCGTATTGGCTGAATCATCATGGAAGTTTGCAGCAATATAAAATCCAAATTGTGAGTTTCAATATTGTTTAAAAATACAAATTTTATTAGATTTTTTTTGTTGCTTTTTGGACAGCGTTGTTGTATATGTATTAGGGGTGGGAATCGCAGGGTATCTCGCGATACGATATGATACTCGATACGTGGCCCATGTTAACGATAATATTGTGATACTTCGATTCTGCGATAATCGATATAACGCACGACAATAATGTAGCGATATAACACAGAAACATGGGGATGCATTATTAATTTACATAAGCAACAGCAATTCACTACTTCAAACATTTTTATTTGAGGTTTTCTAAGATGTAGACTCCTACATGAATATTTTACTTTGCATATTTCCCACTTTCCCTAGATGTAGCCAAGACTAGATGAGTCCAACCGATCATTAACTTTAGCTTAGCCGTTAGCAATGAGGCTAACATAGCTAACGCAAGTCAATAACCACCCAAATATTTCAAGTAAACACATCTCAACCTACTCCATCCACATCCAGCCCTTCATGAAGGTGGAGCAGACTTGTGCATGTGGTTTAGGACACTGTATGATAAAAATATGTATAAATGTAATAATTATTTTAAGACAGCATGTGTCATAAGTGCTGATCTGATCAGTTTTTGGGAAAAAGATTATTATTAATAGCTTATTATTATATCTTCTCCAGATGTGGTGCTGTCTAGAACACAGTAAAGGTTCTTTGCTGCATTGTTTTAAGTGACACCAATATCCCACAGTAGGTCTGATAGTGGCTGAGGTTTTAAAAATAAGTTTTTAAATTCATTTATGATGTTTACATTATCGGAATCTCAATGGATGAGCTGGGATTCTGAATTTGGAGGGAATTTTACTGACAGATACAGTGCTGTGAAAAAATATTAGCCCCATCCTGTTTTTTTTTTTTTTTTTTTTTGCGTATTTGTTACGCTTATATTAAAAATTTCAATATTAGGCCAATATTACACAAGTAAATACAAAAAGCACTTATTTAAAATCATAATTTTATCTATTAAGGAATAACCCGACAGAAACAACTTTGTTGTCCCCTTGTTTACAGACATTTACAGATTTATAGCTATATTTGACATATTTACAGGTATTGCATATTTAGTTTAACTTATGTTCAGACGTGTATTTAAGGGCATTTTCTCTCTTATATATTTCTTACGTATTTAACATATTTTTATGTATTTTTTCTTTATAAATGCTCCATGAAACGGCTTTTCAATACACACTGCACTGTGTCTACTGTTGCATTGACAATAAACCTCTTTTAAATCTTAAAAAAAAGCTATCCAAACCTATATGGCCCAGTTGTGAAAATTAAATTGCCCCCTAAATCTAATAAGGGATTAGCAGCAAGAATCGCAATCAAGCGAATGTGGTGACTGGCAGTGGAGGAAAATTGCACTGTAGCTAAAATAGTAGCAGTTAAAATATCATGGAGCTGCTCACTGCTTGTTTATCAGATCCTGAGGCAAGAAGGAAAGGAGAGCATCTGTCCGTAGCGTCTACGACAAATCGTTCTGTGTTTTCTGGCAACAGTTGATATGTAAAGCAAAAGAGACGTCATAAAACTGACGCCATGGTGAGCGTGGAGGCTGAACCAAAGCAAGTTCAAAGATAAATAACGTTTCAACAGCATGGAGCTTCAGAAAACAGCGTCTCGGCTGGAACATCACCTTCTGAGGAGAACACAGGAGCCGTGTCTCAGCCTCACGTTCAGGAGATGTTTCATGGGTCCAATCTGGACCAGGTCTGTGAATTACAGAGCGGTTCACTCTGTCTTTGCCAATAAAGCATCTGTTTTAACGCTGGGTTGTAAAATTATTTACTTACTATTTGGAAACGGTTTTCACCTTTTAAAGCCCTGTCTGCTTTATGAGTGCTGGTGTGTCCTCACCTCATTATTCCAGACCGACAGACTCGCTCTGATGAAGTTACAGCGCTTTGGGCAAAAACAGCACCTTTTATTGCAATTAGTGCAAATCAAGTCCAGTACTGGAGCTTTCCACCATCTAAACAGAGCTGGAGCTTCTGGCAGAGAGAGAGAGAGAGAGTTACTGTTATTTTTGGTAGGTTTTAATGATTAAAATGGAGAGAAAGTGCAGACCAAGCGAGAGAGAGAGAGAGAGAGAAAGAGATGATAGAGTGAGTGTCTTGTTCACACGTAGACAAAAGCCTCTGTATTTGAGACGCAAAAAAAGCACTGGATATCTGTGCAGAATAAATCAACAAATCACCACCGTAGGTGAACAGCAACAGCCAATCAGAGATGGGATACGTCTATTACGGTATAGATCTACAGAACCGAGACTGTAACTATGTAGAGCTGATATAGAGCTCACCTCCACCTCTCTCTGACACTGTGACTACAGCTGCGTTATGTAGAGCTGATAT
>JBBIGC010000013.1:4414565-4427573 GCA_037576955.1 Lepidarchus adonis | reverse complement strand
TCTATCTATCTATCTATCTATCTATCTATCTATCTATCTATCTGTCTGTCTGTCTGTCTGTCTGTCTGTCTGTCCATCTAGATAGATAGAGGTAGGGTTAGGGTTATCTGTACAGTCTCTGTTATTGACCAGGCTCTGGCGACTGTGGCGTGTGTGTGTGCATGATGAAGCTCTTTGATATGGTGAGGGAAGATCCTGCGGTGATGACTAGGCTTGGTTTCCTGTTCTCCATTTTGGCGAGTAACTATTGGACCCAGTAATGGGTGGCAACATACTGTCAATAGCAGCCAAGGCTTGTTAATAGAACAGGGTGTGTGTGCTTGTGTGGTTTTCGGCTCATAGTGTGCGTCACTCAATGCCTAAAATATTTATGTGTTATTATGCATCTGAACTGCCTTGTAAACATCATAATCTATATATTATCATCATTCTGCGTATGAACCAGTTTCCATATACATGTGCGTTTGTGTTTTGGACGCAGTCGCCCGCTGCTGCTCGGGTCTGAGGGATATTTGTAGACTCTGATGAGTAACCAGTGCTGGACTGGTGCACTCAGGCTGTTTTGATGGCCAGATTCCCTCCTTTCGCCCATTTCTGTTGTAAACAAGCTCAGTCTCTTCCACCGCACACCACTGAGGGGATGTTTTTTTTTTTCTTTGATTCATGTGGGCAATTCCTTCTTCTGCTCCGAGACACGTGTGGTGCGTTTCCTCATTAAAGATGTTCTGTTTTCTTCAAATAAAATGGCAGTTTTGTTAAATATTTCTTGCTTTTTCGCAATTAGGGCCAAAGCATTCGTTTCCTAGACGTAGACTATATCCAGCATTTTACTACAACATTGGATTCGTACATTAGTAATAGACAACATGTGGACAGTGTTGTGGACAACACGCCCGTTTTTATGGATTTTTCTATTGTACTGGTTGAAATAGTTTTAGCTTAGCTGAATAGCAAGGACAGAAGGAAACGCAGCCGTCCCACACAATATAAACTGGAGTCTGAGGTCTGTTTTTTTTTGTCCAAGGAACAGACATCTGAGAGTGGAAGGAACAGTCAGACCCTAGTGGTTAGTATTTAACCTAACATAGACTCTCACACTGCCTACGGCTCCGCCTTTCTCGGACAGCTGTATCAGGCGATGCTGTGGTCTTGCAACAAGCCAAGGTGCTCCTGAAAAATACTGAAGGACTTGTAATATTTACCAAATTTCAAAGCACAAAAGAGACAAACTCGCACATTTTTGAAAATACATACACAAAAACCAAGATATTTGTGATTATATGTCATTGTGAAGGCACTCGGTCAAGGCAAAGCAAGTACAGTCAAACCCTGTTAGTCTCTCACCCTGAAAGGCTGCAGAACAGATTTCATTCCATGTTACTTACCTCATTAAATCACCAACTTCGTCTCTTGCCCTTGCTACAATGTGCAATGTGTCCGGTGCATGCATTTCTCTATCAATATCTCGCCAAACTTGGGTCCGTGTTAGCGCTGTAGCGCTGTAGTGATTACGAATCACTGAATCACTTATTTCTATGCTGCTGCTAATATTGCTATTGCTAATGCTACTGCTGGTAATGCTGCTGCTGCTATTGCTACTGCTGCTAATTCAACTCTTGCTAATGCTACTACTGTTGCTGCCACCATTGTTTTCTCATTATTAACTCATGTCTGATTAACTCAGGTATGTAATGATGCTGCGGAGGCTTTATTAACAGCCGGCAACATGCTAGCATCATGCGGTAACATGAATGATTAGCGCACATATAACGAACACCAGTGTTTTTCGTGGGAGTCCAGTATTACCTTACAGGATTTAGTAGGCACTCAACTACATTATATATAGCTACCATATATGACAGACAAATGTTTAAAAAAAAGCTCGCCACCCCCACCTCTCGCTTCAAACACATAGGCCATTTAATGTGCCTTGCAAAGATAAATAGACCATAGTTACAAGAAATAAAAAATACATTAAAAATTCCTTTAAATGTATAGAAAGTAAGTAGAGAAAAGTAGGTGAGAAACTCCTGATGCAGATGATGTGGAAGGTCAGGCTCATCCCTGGGGGGTCTGGAAGTTTAAAAAAAAAACATGTTTCCAAGAAAAATTTAGATTTTGTATGAAAATTTAATATTAAGATGAACCTAGAACAATTACAATATATGAGATGTTGAAACAGGGAAATTTGATATTTTTTCATTTTAAGTTCGGTGGCAAAAGGTTGTGAAACAGCTGTGAAGCGGTGCCAGCAATTTGGTCAATGGCAGAGAGACAGGTGGTCTCGGTCTGCTGATGTGGGACGAGGTCCTAGTAGGATTCAGTTCAGGAATTTTTGGATGGAGGGAAGTTGATGGATATTCAACAGAGGTAGACACAAATCAAAATAGGCCTTCTGGTATTGAGCGAGTAGAAGTGAGGAATTTCTCCAATTGTATCTAAGCTGATGTTGGTTGTAAAGTAGAGAACCCATACTGTGGGTAACTGGTAGAGTTAACCAGTGATGGCACATCTTATTGATGAACAGCCCACATGGTAATAACGTTAGAGCCAATGATGACTTTGTAGTACTGGCTCCGAAAACTGTGTGTAAATGTTTATCTACACTATATGGGATATGGAGAGAATCCGCAATGTCTTCTCCATCAAAGTGTCTACAGGGTTGGGTCATTAAATCACCAACTTCATCTCTTGCCCTTGCTACAATGTGCAATGTGTCCGGTGCATGCATTTCTCTATCAATATCTCACCAAACTTGGGTCCGTGTTAGCGCTGTAGCCTAGATAGCACTCAGGTTTGCAGGGCAGTGGTGGCCTAGTGGTTAGGGACTTTGCCCCTGAGATCTGAAGGTTGCAGGTTCAAGTCCCAGCCCGGGCACCACTGAGGAACCCTTGAGCAAGGTAACGTCCCAAAACAGTTTGTAAATGTTTATCCACACTATATGGCATATGGAGAGATGTCTTCACCATCAAAGTGTCTACAGGGTTGGGCTCCACCTGCTCAGTCTACACTCTGAATTAAAGGATAAGGCTCATCAGAATATGGCTTTGACTGAGCTTAAGAGATTGTGGGGAGACTAGTCAAGTAAATTTAATTTACTTTTTACAACAGTAGCTTTACCTAATCTGGGTCCAAGCCCCTACTGGGAAAGACAAGTGCGAGAGACGTGAGGAGAAACTGCCTAAGCTGTTTCCTGAAGAAACCTTGGTAGGAACCAATGCCAAAAAAGGAAACCCATCCTCCTCTGGTCGACACCGGAGAACAGCAATAACCAAAAGAAAATGAAACAGTCTCGGTTTATAGAGGTGGCAGCTAGAAGCCTATAGCTTGGAGTAACATCTACTACAGGGGTGTCCACATTTTTTTAGCTTGTGAGCTACTTATAAAATAACCAACTCAAAATATTTTTAAACCTTACTCCGATGATATCTTAAACTGAATGGAATCAACCAGAGTTGCAAAGCCTGAACATAGTCTCTCACCTTTCTCTCTTAGCTATTAGCTTTTCGGTGGGTCGTACTTCGGTCAGTGTTGTACTTTTTTAATGAACAGTTCGATTTTGGTTTCTTACTTGGTTCAGGTCCCCCACTCATTTTCACACCCTTCATTTAGAGGTAAATAAACTGAAAGCAGAAGTGAAAATAAGTGAAATAAGTGACTTGTTAGCTGGAGTTTGCAATAGCTAGCGTGGATGCACAGTGATGCTTTTTACAAAAGACAAGATGTCAGACTGGCTGTACTGTATGTCAATCAACTGCCAAATGCCACAGTGGGGATGGATGATAGGCTTACACACTTTTTATAATGACATGTGATCTACCCACACTTCCTGTACTGTAGTGTATTAATGTGCTTGTGGTTCACTCGTTTTTACATTGTGTGGTAAAGCTTATTTTTAAAGGCCGTGATTGACTTGCATGCCTTCATGATCAACGTATTGGGATCCCCTGCGCTACCTACATATGAAGTGTAAAGTACAGGGACCTAGCTAAAGTATTCTGGGACAGATGAGTAGGAGGCCCCAAGTAGGGGTGAAACAATGAATCGAAATGTATTGATGCATCATCCAAAATAGCGCATGATACAATGTATCGATCCAACATGAAAATCAATGTGTGTTTATTTCATGATTAATTATACTTTAGGTCATGTTTTTTTTTTTTAACGAGAAGTTGCTTTCGCTTATGACTTCATCATTGTATTTGACCTTTAATAATAAAATGTTCTGATTGCAATCTGTTTACATGTGAGAGACGTAATTAATTGCATTTTTATATGTGTACAGCACTTTGGTCAACTGAGTTGTGTTTAAACTGTTATATAAATAAAATTGAATTGAAGTGAATTGAATTGAATTTCATTTCATTTCATTTCATTTCATTTCATTTCATTTCATTTGTCAAAATTTGACCCCAGTATAAAACAAAATTGCATTTCTTGTAAATTTTGCAATTTTAAAAATGATCGGATCATTGGAAACCCCTAGTCCCATGAGAATTGCCCACTGTTTCCAAAGATGTTGATTACTCTTTGCGAGACTTTGTATTCCTTCAGTCCTTCAGTAGTGATGCATGGTGGTATTACTGACCAGATGCTAGTAATGATTAGACCAGAGAAACTGTGTGCTGATGGGCAGATGAAGGCAGAAAGTGACAGAAATCAGTTGAATGGATATTTTAAAAAACTATTGCTGTTGGAATTGATGTTTTAATGGCATTTAATGCAATTAAATTATATTCTTAAACGAAACCAAAGTATATTAAAAGCTGTCTCTCTGAGACTGGAGCTAAGACACCTCTGATATATAAGCTGTCTTGCTAAACATTGTTGCATTCACATTTATTAACAAAGTACATTGAATTTGAAGTATAATTTGCAAGTAAACACAATGTAGTACTATGGATAAATCAACGAGCAGTGAACTAACAAAAGCAACAGCAAAGTGGATACCCCCACTTCCTTTGACAGCCACCAGTTTATCAGAAATGTACATGCTGTATGAATGGCAGTGGGATGAAGAGTCTACATGGAGGTCATGGAACCGCTGATTATATATTCAAGATTATATATGTCATAAATTATATGCATATACACTTTGTTACTGTCATAGGTTGTCAGTGAAGAAAAATTAAAACTTGATTTGTGAACTTTTTAATTTGATTAAAATAAATGATTAATGAGTTCATGCTGATTAATCCTTTTAAATTTATAGCATAATACACAATTTTTTAATTCAACAAACCAAACCAAACTTTTTAGGGACAAATTTGAACAAATTCGGTCAAATTAGTGCATGTAAAGTGATTAGTTATGATTTTTCTTTAAAGCCTAAAAAAAGATTCTATGTTCATTGTGCTGTGGTTCTGCGCAGGGCCCATGCCGACGGGAAATGGAGAGCACCATTAATGGCCTTAAAATTGAAGATATGCTGAACCCACAAGGTTTCCGCATCCCGAACTGCGACAAGAAAGGATTCTATAAGAAAAGACAGGTAAGAAACAGAAAAACCCTGCCTACCTTAAATGTTTCAAAACTGAAATAAAGGAAATGTTAATAGTAAAAAAATTTAAATTCCACCCATTTTCTGTCTGCTCAGACATTTAGTACGCATCAGTGATGGACGTGACATATTTATCATTGTGATTGCTGTAATATTATTCAGTGGGTTTCTAGACATTTTTACTTAATTTGAACAATTTTACAGAACAAAAATCATATAAAAATAGCTTGTAATACAAATTTTCAAGATAAAAGATCATTCTGCTCATTTAAAAAAATGTTGCTATTAAAAATTGTCATTTAAAAAATATATAGTTGTATAAATGTCAAGAAATAACAATTTATAAGCTAGAAATAAGTAAAATAATCATACAATACTCTTCTAACAACTATCAAACAAAAACTAATAAATATATAACATTATACATTTGAATATGCTGTGCATATGTGTATGTAAAGGGCTAAATATGAATCATAATTATGAGAAGTTACACACATTCTTTGCACAAAGTTGATTAAACAGTGTTATACCCCTTAACTTTATTTCATTTCTAGACTAAAGTGCTCCAAATTAAATCATTAGTTCTTACTTCTTTTCTTTTTCGTCTTTTTTCTTCTTTTTTTCTGGATCATTATCACTGGGGCAAATGAGAACTATGGGGCCATTTCTTTCTTGGGGCCAAACCGAGAATGGCTGGAGCGGTGGCCATCTTGCGAAACCCGCCCTGAGAGAGCGACGTCAAGGTGGCTAGTGGGGTCTGAGTCTCTCCCCATAATTATCGGACTCCTTGTGCTGGCGGCATGGAAATAGACTTGAGCCACTTCCAGATTCACGTGGTCGGCCCACAATTGGTTTATAATAAATGAGTGTCCCAGACGCCTTCATATGGATGCAGTTATCCTCTATCGTCAAAAGTAATATTTATATATCATGGCAGTTCCTGCTTAATGGGAGTCTTCTCTTGCACCCACAATCACTTTTAAAAACCTGTCTCTCCGTCGAGATCGTCATTATCTTTTTCTTTTTTTCTTATTTTTCTTTTTTTTTACTGCCTTGGTGATTATGAAAATAAGTATCCTCATAGAAGAGGGAGTGGCGGACGTTTTATGAGGGGGTGTTTACTTTTGTGGTCACCATGACGCTTAGCCCAGTGCTAATTATTAAGCCTGGATGTTTATGCTGTAGGCCTCCATAACTAAAAAATCATGTCTGATTTGATTAGCCAAATGGCAAAGTAGTTATGGTTATTTTGGTTATATGAGACCGTTTTGTGGTTCTAACCGTTTTTGCATGTACTGCACTGCTTTTTTCATCATTTTCAAGTTCAAGTCGACTTTTGTTGTCATCTTACCATACGCAGTGAAGCACACAGTAAGAAGAACTATCGTTCTGCAGAACCAAAGGTGCAACGTACGACACAAAAAGACAGCAGCACAATTAGAGAACATTTCAAACAGCTTGCATGAGGTTGATACATGATATTAGTACTATAGACTAAGTACACAAATACCTGAACAAAGATATAAATAGGAAAATATATCTAGCAGAAAGAACTTGGGGAGGGAGGCACAACAGGGAGTGTGTGCAAATGCAGAATATAGGCTAGGGACTTTAGGAAACAATGCAAAAAAAAAAAAAAAGACCAAAACAAAAACAGCAGATAGGTAGTGTGAACATATATATATATACAGCACCCCATATTGACAAAAAAACACAGAATTGTTGACATTTTTGCAGATTTATTTAAAAAAGAAAAACTGTAGTATTCAGACCCTTTGCTGTGACACTCATATATTTCACTCAGGTGCTGTCCATTTCTTCTGATCATCCTTGAGATGGTTCTACACCTTCATTTGAGTCCAGCTGTGTTTAATTAGACTGATTGGACTTGATTAGAAAAACCACACACCTGTCTATATAAGACCTTACAGCTCACAGTGCGTGTCAGAGCAAATGAGAATCATGAGGTCAAAGGAACTGCCTGAAGATCTCAGAGACAAACATTTGGGACGACCAGAACCCTTCCTAGAGCTGGTCTTTTGGCCAAACTGAGCTATTGGGAGAGACCTAAACATGGCCATCCACCAACATCTACCATCCAACCTGACAGAACTGGAGAGGATCTGCAAGGAGGAATGGCAGAGGATCCCAAATCTAGGTGTGAAAAACTTGTTGCAACTTCCCCAAAAAGACTCAATGCTGTATTAGATCAAAAGGAGCTTCTACTAAATACTGAGCAAAGGGTCTGAATACTAAGGACCATGTGATATTTCAGTTTTTCTTTTTAATAAACCTGCAAAAATGTCAACAAGTCTGTGTTTTTCTGTCAATATGGGGTGCTGGGTAATGGAAATGCAATAATGGAATGCAATAATGGAAAAAAAATTACTTGAATGATTTTAGCAAATGGCTGCAATATATGGAGAGAGAATACTTTCAGTAACCACTGTACAGTATATTGTGCAACTGCATTGTGCAAACAAGAGCAATTTTGCAACTATGCATTAATTTAACATAACATAACGTAACACGTTTTTAAAATTGTCATTGTAAACGATGTACAACTAAATTCACGTAAACTTTAATCAATCAATCAATCATTTATTTATATAGCACTTTACAACACCAAGTCCAAATACATGAATAAATTAATAGATAAGTAAATAAACAAGCTATGTACTCAATAAAATGTATGTACTTCAATGTACTCAATAAAATAAACACGTTTATGGATAGAAACTAACTTAAAGAAATGCTGAATACATACAAATGATCAAATGAACAAAAAATTCTGATATCTACAGTGAAGGAAATTAAAAAAGAGAGAGACATCCCATTGGTTGTTGAGTGTTTTTTATATGACCGTTTGCTTTGAGTTCGATATTCGAGATGGTAATGGCTTTGGGCTTTGGGAGTTGATGGAGAAAGGAGGTTCATCAAGTCAAAAGTATACTTTAATAATGAATCGTGCTGAGAATGGGAAATCGTTAAGCTTGATCTGAAAAACACGTGCGTTTTAAAACAGTTTCTCACTTGTAACTGAAAAAGCTCTTGCCACACAAGCACTTTATTTTTGGAGGTTAATGCTCTGGATATTGTCTCTCAGTAGGCTTCTACCCAAGCCCAAAGTCTAGAGCAAATACCTCCAACACTGGAGTATCACACACCGCCAATCAATGGACCACTTATTCGTAATCAAGTCATCTTCTGGAACCGTTGTCATTTGCTTCCTTCTGAATTAATGCTTATTTTTTCTTTCTTTACTAGAGAGGACTCTGACCTTTAGTTAAATTGGCAGCTAAATAACAGCCCTCTGGGCTGGAGCGCCGAGCTCTGTAAGTCATTTGTAGCACCCATAATTTGAAGCCGGGGGTATAATCAGCAATGGATGATTTGTACTGGCCAGCGGGAGGCTGAAAATAGAAGCTGGCGCTGGCGTGCTTCACACACTGGCCCTGAGCAAATATTTCAGCCTCCCTGTGTTTACCTTTAAGCTAGTCTATATGAACGCGAAACAGGATGTCCGTCGTAAAAAAAAAAAACCCAGAAAATTCCGGCACCCAGAAACAGGTTAGACATCAGCATATTTCAGGAGGCGAGGCAGCTCGCTGGGAGGTTTTCTGGTGCCAGGGGCATGAGGTTCAAATCAGTGTCATTAGGACGTGTTACAGATTCTTTTATGACTTCAACGGAAAGTATAGTAAAAACGTTCGTCTGGCTCTTCCTACCTTTAACGAATAAAAGAATTAACGCTCCCTCGCTCCTTTCCTCTGTTTTCTCAGTGCTGGCCGTCCAAGGGGCGAAAGCGAGGCATGTGCTGGTGCGTGGACAAGTACGGTCAGTCTCTGCCGGGCTTTGAGGTAAAGGAGAGAGGCAGTGCCCAGTGTTACGCCATGGAGAACCAATAGACGCCATCGTGCGGCGATTGCCAGAGAGATGGAGGAACTGTGTGCGAGCACTTATGGGACACCGTGAAGAAACAGCAGGAATCATTTTCGCTTTTCCACTCCATCTGGGACTCGTGCATTGGTCCTCCAGGAGAATACTGAGTGGGGGGTTAATGTTTTTGGGCCTTTTCGAGCTTCAAATGGCTCTAATTTATTTCTGTCCCTTCCTCTTGAAGCCAGCAGATGCTTGGTCCCCCTTAGAGAGAGAGAGAAAGAGAGATAGAGAGAGAGAAGCAATTGCTTGAGAGGTTCAATGCTTAGGCTCAGCATTGAAGATGTGGAAGGTGGCCAGAATTGAAAACCGACCACAGAGGTTGGGATTTAATTAACAAAGCACTTCCCATGTTTGTTGGTTTGTTTTCATCTTTGTGTGACTGTTCTCCATATCTATCAAGAGCCTACCCATAGTCCTTTTGGTTTTAAAGAGCCAGGCTGTAACTTTAGCCCAGATTCCTGGTTAACATCACCAGACTTGAGGGTGACTTGGAGACCAGATGAAGATCTGAAGGATGCATCCATAATCACCCGCTATACTCCGAGGAAAAGTACAACCGCCATCATAAATTTCACTCTTATCATACAGTATTTAACCAACAGTCTCATTAACATAATGCTTCATCACTTTTTGCTGGAGTAGCTATAACACTCAAACCCTTTGGCTCACATCAAGAAATGATCAATTACGTGAAGCCAAGCCGTTCGAATGGATGTGCCATTAGCTAAGATTCACCACAACAGTACAGCGCATGGTTTTCCACTCATCATTTGACAGAAAGACTATGAGCAAACCTTGTGTTTGCTACTTTGTTGTTGTGCCCTTTCCTTGGTTTCTCAGGACGTTGTTTGCTTTGCTGTCCTGAAATTGCTCATGACTGCTTTTTTTCACCTTTGCCTCAGAAAGCTACTCGGTATTTTCACTTCACTTTACGCATTGCATCCACCACAAAGCATATAACGACTAATAAAGGTACAATGTTACAGTAAGGATTTATAAGTGATTTATAGTTTGTTTATTAATTAGTTTTAAATCCATTACTTATAAATACTTAATTACTTACAAGGCATTAATAACTGGGTATGAAATATACATAAAATGCAGCTGCAACATTCGAATCACAATTTCTACAATTTTGAATATAAAACCCCTCAGTCATAGGAGTAGGTGCGTGTCCATAACATAACCATACCTTTTACTAAATTGAAAGCCAGACAAACAATACTAGATATAGTCTTATGCAAATGTTTGGCCACCCCTTGAGAAAT
Organism: Lepidarchus adonis; assembly: GCA_037576955.1. Classification (NCBI taxonomy): domain Eukaryota; kingdom Metazoa; phylum Chordata; class Actinopteri; order Characiformes; family Lepidarchidae; genus Lepidarchus; species Lepidarchus adonis. The sequence goes on along the minus strand of JBBIGC010000013.1, from coordinate 4,416,863 downwards.
AACAGATTTTGGTGATTTTGTAAATTCAAATATTGAAATACACAATATTTTCAGCAAACACAATATTTTCAGCAAAACAACAAAAATTTAACATAACATTTTGGCATTGTGCAAAGGTTTGGGCATCCTAAGAGTTCCAAAGTCTCAGATTCTTTTTACAAGGTTTCAGACCTTAATCAGCTTGTTAGATCTAATGCATGACAACAGCTGTCATCAGTAAATGTCATTAGTAAATGTCAGCTCGTGCCAGTTTTAAAGCTTTACAAATATCTGACTCTTCAAACCTTGTGCACACACTTGTGGCCACTCAACAACCATGGGTTGTTGAGTGTACCAGCAAATTCTGGAAGCAATCATCACACCATCTTTTAAAAAAGTTTAAGCTTAAAAGAGAATGAGCTTCGAAAACAGGACAATGATTCTAAACAAACCTCAAAATCCACCATGGACGACCTCCAGAAACGCAAGCTGAAGGTTTTGGAATAGCCATCACAGTTCCCTGATTTAAAAATCATTTAAAATTTGTGGGAAAATATTAAAAGAACTGTGCATGCAAGACGACCAAAGAACATTACAGAACTAGAACCTTTTGCAGGAAGAATGGGAGAAAATCCCAAGTACAAGAACTGAAAGACTGTTAGCTCTAAAAAACGTTTGTAAGTTGTGAAATCTGCCAGAGGAGGTGTCACTAAGTGATTATGTTGGGTGCCCAAACTTTTGCAGAGTGCCACAATAATGTTTTTATTTTTCATTTTTGTTCTTTTTATGGCATAAAAAGTTATCTATTCATGTTTTCTGAAAATTTTGTGTATTTTTTCCATGTCATAGCCATACTCCATCATATCCAGCTAGCACCAAATTATATAGTATAGAGTTAACATCTTTTCAATTACAAAATCACCAAAATTTGTTATTTATCAAACCTTTGAATAAGACTGTACTTAAAGAAGCAATATGATTTCTAGTAACAGAAATCTAATTGTGCAAAAAATATCACTGATCATTTATAACCAAATAATAATTCACCATTCATGAATTTATTTTAAAATGTTTAGAAACTCTATGTAAGAATAGTCTTATTCTAAAGTGGTGCTCTAACAAAAAGTTCATGTAATGCTAGCCAAGCCAGCAAGTTAGGAGTGTTACTTTAGATCTTTAGGTCAGGTTTTTTTTGACAGTGAGTATAACACTGTTTAGGGATTTTATCCAAACAAGGCAAGGCAAGTTTATTTATATAGCACATTATCGTACACATGATCATCCAATGTGCCTTACAAGGTTAAATGAAAATAATAAAAAAAGGAAATTAAGTGAGTGGACATGGTTCAGATGTGTCATTAGTCAGATATAGCCAAAATAGCACAGTTTTTGATTCCAGTGCTTACAAAACATCTATAAACATCCTTCACTGGTTTATCTTTGTTGCTAACTGTTGTTCATGCGTTGTTTCAGGAAATTGCAAGATATTTCCAATTTGCTTCTTATGTTTAAGAAAAGTCGTCAAGTCCCTAAACTGGTGGTAGCTTGTCCAAAATGCTAACAAGGCTATAAGGGCATTGAAGCTAAAACGGTCCAAGTTAGCATGCTAGCAGATTTCCTTCAGATTGACCTTGATGTTGAGGTTCTTCCAGTGTATGAACATAAGAAGCATGAACTAAATTCAAAATTCCCTACTGTTTGCCACAATCTTTTGTCAAGTTTCTTCTTTTTCTTACATCTGTATCAATTTCACTCGTTTCTCTTGTTGTGACCAAAGGGATTAGCACACACACACACACACACTTTCAAACTTTTATTTTTACATTTCAAACTGCATCATTTTACAGGGACCCTTTTATTGCATATAAGCACATACTCAGGCTTCTACAGCTGCTGGAATGCTTACAGTGCCATACAGTGCAGCTAACAATATGACAGTACTTTGTATGTTTACCATTATAATGGCTTTTTTTGGACTAAATCCTCAGTGTGATAAGCTATACTAAGCAATTGTCTTCTGTCTGAGGACATTACACAACAATATGTGCAAACAACTTTTCAGATATGTTCTATATGGCGAGATGTATATAAAGTCAGATCGTTCCCAGTGCCTTTGAAAGGGGAAACATTATCTGTGTATATGTTTATTTTCAATTAATAAAGATCTAATTTAAGGAAATGTCTTCAAGATTTTTATATTATTTTTTAGGACAATGTTAGACTTAGTAAAGTATGTAACATGGCTGCTTTCAGAGATAAAACATTTGTATTTATTTACATATATTTGTAAATATATACATATAAACATATATATATATA
>JBBIGC010000013.1:4398626-4412858 GCA_037576955.1 Lepidarchus adonis | reverse complement strand
ACATGGTTAGCATAAATGTACAGCGATAACTGCTAATCAGCCAGTGAGCACATGGTTAGCATAAATGTACAGCGATAACTGCTAATCAGCCAGTGAGCACATGGTTAGCATAAATGTACAGCGATACTGTTTGTAAACAAATGCTTTCTTCTTTCATAAGGCTAAAGTTTTCATGCAACATCCATCAGACATTGGACTCTCTCTCCTCCATGAGCGGGGTCAGAAAAACAAGGCCACCGGCCTGTTGCACAAGAGAATGGATCCTTCAGTGGTTTTCTTTCTTCATAACATGTTCGTCATTGATGGTAATTACTCACCCGCTGGTGTAGTATTCATCTCACCTGTTCTGTCCAAACGGTGGGTGGACTTCAGTAGCCTCCTCTCCATCACAACAAGGCCCCTGTGCAGTCAGGTGCTTCACTGAGTGCAGCTGTTATGACGCACTGATATCAGTCGAGGACAATGCCGTAAGATTTATTGAGTATAAATGTCTTACATACAGAGAGCAAATGATTAACACTACGCCCCCATTGGAATTTATGGGCAGGGGTTGTGCACGACAATTAAAAACAGGCCATCGGTGATAATGTGCGGGGAAAAGAAAGGACAGTTTTTCCAAGGAAACCTGGTTGCGCAACATAAGGCCTGGATTTCCTTCTTGTTTTGAACTCCCAGTGGTCTTCATTCCACAGTCAGCTCATGCTTGGTGGCATCTTCGATGTCAAACATCAGGTTGATCAGCCATTGCGGTGTTGGAAGATCACCCTGCAGGAGCACACAATTCCACACATTAGCTTTTCACCAGTCGTTGGGCTTGTTAACATGTCCCTGTTTATTTAAAAGGAGGAAAGTGGGACTAAAATAACTAATAACAGTAGTTTTATTTTATTTAGATATTAATATTTGTGTAAATATTCCTTTATTTAATCAACTTTCTTTATTGAATACATATGGTTTCAGAGTTTATTGGAGAATAATGAAGCACAAAATGATCAGGATATCACGTCATTTATCGGAATAAATACATTCTGCTGTATAAGACAATAGGAAATTCAAATGTGTGAATTAAAGTGAGAACATAATAAAAACAATTACATGGGAGGACCAACTGGCAACCCTGGTATAACAGGATATTTATCCAAGTTATAACTAAACATTTTGTCACAATCAGAACAGTTCCTGGGGCCTTTTTCCCTTGTCATACTAAATTTCAATGGGCTACATAAGCACATTCATCAGAACCCATAAGACTGTACTGGTATAATGGGCGCCCACCCGTCACTCAGCATGATGTTAAACAGTGGGGTTGTGTTAGCTGTCACTTTTTACAGGATACTCTCACACTTCGCTATAGGGCTTAATGATCTTAGGAAAATATATAAGTCTTATGATTCTTTTTTCTCTCTTTTCCTCACTCAGGCACTTTCTAACAAAAATGCTAAAAAATGGGAATGTGGGAAGGTATGTAAAATGTAAATAAAAACAGAATGCAATGGTTTGTGTCTCAAACTAATATTTTATTAATAATAGAACATAAACGTATGAAATGCTAAAAGTGAGACAAAATCACTCTTAAAAGGAAAGTAACATGGGCAACCAAGGACTGGAAAAGTTTCAGAATATTGTTCCTCTATGTAAAATTGCAAAGACAGTACATAGTTTCAAAAAATCAATAAAAATTCGTAGGATTTTCTGTGCATTAGCTACAAGGTCGAAAATCAATATTGGATGCCTGTAATATTCAGGCCCTCAGGTGGTTATAAGTGCCCAGTTCAAAATGCTGCATCTCTGATGGTATTGGGAGCTCCGTTGCCTATGAAACTGGCATCTGGGAAAAGTCTAGCAATTGGCCTCCTCAGTTCCCAGGCCTTTATGGGCAGTTTTTGTTTAAGGATAGATGCTACACAAGCCTAGGAATTCATTACTAAATAAAAATCATTACTAAAAAGCTGTGGAACAAAACCATTTGTGATGCAAGTATAGTTATTTGTTTATAGTTCATTTGCGTCATTTGCTTATGCACTTAAGACAAATATTCATAAAATTTTCAGGTAAATAAAAAAAATTAAAGAAGAAAAGAAATCCTTATGTGGATGTATTTTTAGAATTTTCTTTTTAAAGTTCTGTTGACCCATTCATCACATCCACACCATGTAGAAAGCAGCAAAGTTATTAGCTAATAGTTCATTTTGAGGAGGTTTTATGACGACAGCAATACTGCACAGTACTCATAACTTTGTAAAGCCCTGTCAGGACAGTACATGTTTTAGTAATTGAGGAAAATCATGAGTCATTTGTTTGTGTAGCCCTTGATGCTGTTGGCCCAGTTACACAACATTAGTGGATTTGCTCCAGTTGTGACACAACTTACAGATCAATATTGCTGCTTAGATATAAACAAACCTGGTGTTTCCTTTTTTCTAATGTTTTTCTAATACTTTTGTGAACCGTGTTTAAGTGTTTTAGGAAGTCTTAGGTGGTCACCTTTCAATTCTTGTTTCAATGGGGTATAAATATGAGGTGACACAGAAGCCAATTCTCCTTGTTTATCATGGCGAACATTAAAGCATACAAAAAAAATTTGATAAGTGTGTCAACCAGGAAATTTCATGAAAAGATACTTGCCAAAAAGGTCAACACCCACTGTTAGGAAAATAATTTAGAAGTTGAAAAAAACTGGAATTGAACTTTAGAGGGTTTAAATTAGCATAATTTTACTCAATAGTCAATATACTCAATAAACATTTTCATGATATATGGAATGAGGAACTATATTAAGTTCCAGCAGGTTTTAAATTAAAATCTGCCAAAAAACAAAATATACTCCACACAAAAATGGCTAATGCCCACATACAGTAATCTAGGTTTTGTCATGATCATTACATTTCCCTGAACTAAACACCATTAAAACCTGAGAGGCTGTAGCTAAAGACTAGAGTTTAAAAAAGAGGACTTAGGAAACAAAGTGATGAAGATATTATGAAATGTGGAATATCTCACATTGATTGGTCAAAGATTACTTAAAACAATCTGCATAACTACTTACATACCTTTGTAGTTTTACGTTGTGCTTTTGGCAGCCTTTTCATTTTGGGTATGGAGGAACGAGCCATTCTTTCCTCTTTGGAAATCACAGAGCGCTTCCTAGCCCTTTTGGATCGACTCTTTGTATCACTTGCTGAAGTTGACTTAACAGGAAATGTTCCAGAATTAAGAATAATACGTTGTTAATAGTGAAAAACACGCTACATTAATGTACACTTATGCATGCATTACAGAATAACATTAACTGTAAAAATAGATTTTTTTTAAAAAGCCAATGACGAAATTAAGACAAAAATAAACATGCCACTAAAGCAATTATGAAAAATACAGATGAAAATGGCTGTGAATGTATTTTAGAAGTTTTTATTAATTTTTTTCTTGGTGTATTTGTTATTGCTATAGCTTATCATTTGATTTTGATTAATTTTAAGATTTAATTTTAATTAAGATGATAGGAATTTTGTCGCTTTTTAGTCTACAGAAGACCACCTAAGAACACAATTTATTTTTACCTTTCGTTTACCACTTAGTCTTTCTCCAGATCCAGAGCGACTTGTGTGAGGTCTTTGCACTGCTGGTGGGGAACTTATCCACAAAGTGATAGATCTTTTCTGTTCTTCATTACCCAATGAACTAGCCAAACATTCAGACCTTCTGACCACTGGTGAGGAATAGTTATACAACTGTATATATAAAAACAGAATTTGATAAATTTGCAAAACATGTAAACCCAGATTTAATTAAAAGTACATATAGTCATGACCGAGATTATCAGCACCCCTGGAGTTTTATCAGAAAATTCACCATTTCTCTTTTGCAATTACAGATGTTTTATACACATGTTAATTTCCTTTATGTGCATTGGTACAACACAAAAAATAAGAGAGAAAAAGCGCCAAAATTTACATCATTTTGAAAAAATAATAATAATAATAATAATAATTGGAAACCTCAACTTAATATTTGGTTGCACACCCTTTGGAAACAATGACTGAAACCAGTGACTTCTTATAACCATCAACAAGCTTGTTACACTTCTCAACTGGAGTTGTCTTTTGCAAACTGTGCAAGGTCTCTCAGATTTGAAGGTGCCTTCCCCCAACAGCAATTTTGAGATCTCACTGATTTAAACTCACTGCAGGTCACTTCAGAACTCTCCAGCACTTTGTATTCAAACATTTCTGGCTTTTAGAGGAATGTTTGGGGTCATTGTTCTGCTGGAACTTTCTGACACTGGGCTCTACATTGCCCCCAAAATTTTTTGCCATTCTTCAGATTTCATGATGCCTTTCACACAGTCAATACACCCAGTGCCAGAGGCAGCAAAACACCCCCAAAACATAATTTAACCGACACCATGTTTGACTGCAGGTACTGTGCATTATAGTTCAAGCTGACACTGTTGCACCCTGAGTCTGCAGAACAGCTTGAGTTAGTTTAGATCAGGGCTGTTCCCTTAGTTCCCTTCCTCAAACACACTCCCTGAACCTGGCAATTAACAGGTGAGTCTTACCAGGTGTGCTTGATCAGGGTTTTTTCTTTTCCGTCCACGTGCAGGGAAATTAGCTCTACTTGTGTTGCAAACTTCTTGATTAAGTTGCGCACAGTAGACAAAGGAACATGAAGATCTCTGGAAATGGACATGTAGCCTTGAGATTGTTCATATTTTTCCACAATTTTTTTCTTAACTCCTCAGACAATTCTCTGCTCTTCTTTCTGTTCTCCATGTTTAGTGTGGCACACAGACACACAACAGAAAGGTTGAGTCAACTTTTCCATTTTAACTGGCTTCAGGTGTGATTGTTATATTGCCAGCACCCGTTTCTTGGCCCACGTAAGTTTAAACGAGCATCATATGCTTGAAATAAAACGATTTACCTACAATTTTGAAAATGTGCCAATAATTTTGTCTGGCCCAGTTTGAGTTTTTTGTAAAATTGTGTAAAATTTGGCTTTTTTCTCTGCTTTATTGTGTTCATCCAATGCACATAAAGAAAATAAACATGCGTTTACCAAAACATTTCTAATTGCAAAGGTGAATATTCTGGAAAAATTCCATTCAATTGAATGAAAAAGTGTGTCCAACATTTTGACTGGTAGTGTATATATAGTCAAATCAATATCAAAGATGTGCACCTTTTATTTTAACTAAGTATAAATTGTGTAAACTTCAGTTTACTGAACAAATTATCTGAGCTAGAAGTGAACTGAATAAACTGAAATGGAACAGGTGAACCAACCCTGCAGAGAAGACTGAGCTGGTTCACCAAGCAAAGATCTCTTCAGGAATGCTTCAGACTCATCTTCTTCTATGATGGTGTGTATGGAATACATGATTCTAAAAGGGAAAGATGGACAGAGGTGACCAGAGGGGGTGGGAGCAATAAAAAAAGCTTCTTTGGGATAATCACTTTTTAATTTAATTCAATGGATTGTTTAAAAAACATTATGGAAATTAGAAGAAACTGTTCAAACCTTTCTGAAGCTTTGAAGAGGCACCACAAAAATGTTCTACTTCAGCAATGTTTCTTCTGGTCCACATCTCTGCAATCTACTTCCTTAAAAACACCTGAATCTACTCATTTGTTGCAACAGGGATAATGCTAATGATTGTAGAGCAGTGGCCCAGAAGGAACCAAGTTTGACACTCCTTTCCTTGGCTCAAAACATAGCAACATAACGGGGAGGCCACTTATGGATCATATTAACCTGACCTTTAATTGACCAAAGTAACAATATAGTTAGGAAATGTGCAGGAAAGAAATCAGACCAAGAAAGACTAACAAAATAGATTGGAATTAAGTAGAACCTCTCTCTGGGATGCTGGGTGTGCTTCTTCTAAATCCTCCAAAGCAGATAAATTCCACCTGTTCCCACAGTGCCTCCCAGAGACACAGGAAACACACAAAAAGGAAGGGGAGGAGCCAGGCAGAGTCATGTGAACCCTTTACTGGGAAGTCTACATGAGCGGAGGGGAAACCAGAAATGAAAGACAAAATAAGTCACAAAATGCTCTTACAAACAAACGAAACAAAATCCAGACACAACTCAAAATAGCACACAAAGACACTCTCAGGGACAACTCCCAATACAATGCTCTAGAACAATATCAATACTCTGTCAACCCTGCTGGGCAATTCTGAAAACAGTTTCTTTTTTGTCACATGTAACACAAAAAACAAGCCAAAGCAACAGGGCAATATAACCTTAACCATATAGCAATGTTAGCCAATCAGAAGCATTGGCAGGGGGAAGCCATTACTGTTTTTGATGGCAAATGTAAACAAAGAGAACACAGTGTGACATCCAAGGACATGAAGTTTTGACAAAACATCCAGTTTTGTGTCAAAAAAAACACTTTTAATTGTATGGATGGAAAGTCAAAACACCTATGTGTGGACGGGGCCTAAGCAACAAGAGGGATTTTAAAGGTAATGTGACACACACACACCCCACAGGAAGGCCAATTAATGACAACGAGGGTCCGATGGTAACACAGATAGAGGGAACACAATGGGGAAGGACAAAGAGAGAAGACAATCAATGAGACTTTGGGTGACAGAGAAGAAGGCAGTAAACACAAGTGGAACCGAGATTAACAAGGGATCAACAGGGGAAGGGAAACAAGGGAGAACTCTGAGGGAGGGAACCCGGAAGCAGGGAACTAGGGGTGTGAAAAAGGGAAAGAGCGTGGTCTAGGACCTAGGAATGGAACTTTACACCTTGTCCTAGAACTAGGGGCAGCCGGAGCGCAATTGTTAGAGAAATTGGTTTTTGACCAAAAGGTTGAATGTTTGATTCTCAGATCCACCCAACTGCTCCCTGTGCTGCTGCTCTTATTCTTCTTTGAAATGTCTGTAAAAAAGGTTGATTTGCTGTCATGTCTAGCTGTAATTTTATTTTCGCAAAGATAGTGGGAACACAAGTGCAGCTCTCCTACCAGGCAGACCCATGGATGTCAGCATGCTGGAGCCCAGCAAGGTGCCCGGACTGGGTAGCTGCTAGGATTTTGGCCCACAGGACAAAGTAATAGTTTAAACATGGCTATATTTATCACAGTAACAGTAACATTATATTTTTCTAAATTTTTTTACAAATATTTTAGCCATGACCCATCTTTTCTTGCAAAGACTGAGCCTTTAATGGATTCTGCATTTTTTTACAGAGGAATGATACTTTACCTGCTGCCAATTAGCCTGCTTAATGTGCAATCTTCAAAACTGGTGTAACTTGAATATTTTTTGTACTTTTTCAGTTAAATAAAAGTTCACATTAGGCCATGGCTTATACATGAGTTTTGCAAACCTGGTGTCTTGCTTAAATGTCTAAAAACATAAAAACACATTTGCTAAAAGTGTAATTTAGTGCACAAAAAGACAACATCCCTAAATTATTAGTTGAGTTTAAATGTGTTGTTTACTGCAGCAATGAACAGTCCAAAAAGCAACGCAATGCAAAAATATCTTTCTTCAAATTCTTAAAAATCAGATCCGTAAACATTGTCGGTGAACAACTCGATTTGTGCTGCTGATATCGACCATGCTTTCAGTATCATTATAGCTCTTAGATATTGCAGATGTTGCTTCGCAAAAGCAACAATCTGGAGATTAAATTCTCCAGTGTAGTTCTTGCATTGTGACATAATATCTGTAAGTTCCAAATTGTATCAATTTAGTTGTTTATGCTTAACTATGATATACCATATTTCCCCAACAATAGGCCACCCCACATTATAGTCCACCCCATTCTATGAGCTCAAGAAAATCCTCATTCATGTTTTAAAGCTCTATGATAAACTTCCCAATGTTATTAGCGGCAGTGTTACTGAATTTAAAAGCATCTAAATTGAATCCTGGAGGCCTTTGCAGCTCTATACCGGTAACATTATACCATAATATAATTATACTTCATATACGTAAGTATACTATATAAACTATACTGTAGTTTGAGCATAAACAATTAAATTACTAAAATATGGAACTTACTAATATCATGCAACAGTGCAAGAACTACAGTGCAAAATTTAAGCTCCACCCAACACTGGAATGAAATGTATCTGAAATGTACACGTCCAACATCAGTGACAGAAAATCAGCGCAGGTTGCTATTGATGTTTTTGGATCCGATTGGAAGAAAGGTAAGCCTAATAATTTTTGCATTTCAGTGTTGCTAATTTTATGCTGAAGAATTTACAAGAAGACGGATGTTTGACCTCACTGCATGATGGAGCAGCGCAGAGTTGTTTTCCAGCAGCAAAGAAAGTTTTTTGTCTTCTTCTCGCCAGAATATGACTACCAGATTGCAAGGTTATACTTAGTAAACTTAGTAAACATTTAGACTAGATCAACTATACAACTGCAGAGAGTCTGCATATTTTGGTGCATCGAGTATTACTGTGAAAGCTAAGCTAACTGCTAACTGATGCCAATTCTTAAACTTGTTTGTTTTTGGTTTCCAGTGGTGTGTTGGGGTCGGAACAATGCAATATGGACTGTGTAGTGTGTGGAGGGAAGAACGGGTGGGTCGTGTGGAAAACAGGTTGAAAGAGTGTTGTTCTTAGCGGATAGAGCACTGGTAAGCAGCGCACATTGGAGCAGCTTGCAAATGGGAACAGAAAATGTACTGAGAGAAAACAAATAAATAAAGTCATGCATCACAAAAAGGAACTCTGCTTTTAAATGAGTCTCTGCACTGCCTTTTTCAGAATTGCATTAGAAGTTGGTGATTTACCCTGACGCTGAGCTAGCGGACCTCCGAGCTTAGTCGCGGGGGCAAACACAGGAAAGGTAAACATAAGTAATGATGTTCTGCGTTTTATACTGACCCGTCACCGATCTGTCTTTGCTTTACATGTTCTGCGTTTTATACTGACCCATTACTGATCTATCTTTAGAAACTCTATTATTATAAACTGCTACTGACCAGATGGGCTCTTCCTTAACAAATGTTAACATCATACATACTGACATTAATATAAGTATAAAGAATCATTTTTACCTACATGCATTTATTAATAAAATACTTTATATTTTCTTTATCAGTTATGTTTTGAAAATATGTTCGTTCTGGAAAGGCCACATGTTTTAATTGTTCACCTTTAACCTTAATAAAAACCTTGTGTCAGATATCACATAGAACTGCCTTATTGTCTTCTTTGCAACATAACTTGTCTCCCTTGTGCAATATCAATTCTATGTGCAATATAACTACATTTTACTTAATCTTTTGCACTCGTGTTTAAAATTTGCAACATTATGCTGTTATATTATAGACTTTTATATTTTAGAACCTTATTTTTTATCTACTATTTCTTTTTTATATTATTGCTGGTATACTGTCAAAAAATACTTGCACTGTTGGAGACAATGTAAATGAAATTTCTTTCTGTTGTACACTGTTGGTGAACAACTCTTAATGACAATAAAGCCTAGTCTAAGTCTCTACCACTCTACTTAACGGTAGACATTGTCACAGACCCAGCTGATGCACTCTTCATGATTGTGTTGCATCACAAAAACCTGTCTGATTAGTTGGACGTGATTCTTGCATGTGGCTTTAAAAGGTAGACAGTAGACGTGATTTACATGAGCTGCTCTGGCAGTGCTTTGCTTTTACCTCACTGTGCACGATATGCCCTGTGCCCTGCTGCGTCCTGCTGATACAGTTACTTGATTTCTCCAACCTGTGTTTGAACTGCAGCCAGTATTAAACAAGGTCATGGTAATGTTGTTGACTTTGAAGGAGCACGTATGCACTGAGCACCGATGCCCTGGTCCAATGCACACCGATGCAAAAGACAACTGGACAACTGATTAAGTAGCTTCCATTATTACTTCAGTCACACTATTAAGCACAGTATCATCACACATGCAAACGTGTACATGCAGTGCCTTTAATACACATTTTTAAATGCTAAAAACTTATGCTAATTTCAATCAAATCATCTTAAGAAATTGCCCTGGAGATATCAATTACAATGCAAAAATATTCTCATATACAGGTAAAAAAAATATTTCTTCTAAGAAATATATATTGACATATAAACTGAATTGCAACTGGAGTTTTAAAAATAAATGTATGCAAATAATAATAATAGTAACAACCCTAACCCTAGTTTATCTAAATGTGCAAATGCCTAAACATTCTTTACATGTATAATGCTCTTCTACCAGTTGATTGGAAATTACTGTAAAAATGTAACACATGGCAGAAAAAAATAAAATGTTCCTCACACAGTGTGTGGGTTATGATCGAATTCACATTACAATTCCATTATGTTTATCTAGCTTTTTTAAAAACAAACAAACAAATAAAATAATTTTAAAATGACTGACTTTTGCAGCATTTCTTGTGCTGTCTTTTATTTCAAATACATTTTACTAAATTTAATTATATTTAGAATGTTGTACCTATATTTATGCAAATATGTTCATATACATATATTAGAGTGACATATTTGCTGGTCCAGTATTTTACATTTCTGTTCTAAACTTACAAACACTGTATGTATGACATACAGTCATACAAGTCTCTCACAATATCCCTATCTTATTGTGAGTACTGTAAATATGAATTTTAAATAAGGGTTTGTATGAATTAATGTATCATAGATATTGGTTGTTTTTAGATTTGGGAACTTTTCTGGAAATGAGATTTGCATTAGGCAACAAGTGAACACTTAAGTTCTTGAAGTTTATATGCTAGAAGCATGACAAATGGGTCAGTGTAAGGATCTGAGCCACTTTGACGAAGGCCTTTTTATAGTAAATGGCTGAGTCAGAACATCACCAGGACAGCAGGTCTTGTGGAGTGTTCTAGTATGCATCTAGTATGTAGTCAGTGCCTACCAAAAGTAATCCAAGGAAGGACAACAAGTAAACACACAGTGCACCACAGTCAGAGCTGTTTTTATATTATAAGGAGCTAACCTGAGCAAACCTGAAAGACAATACAGATCAGTTTCTGCCATTTGCAACATGAAACCTAAAAAACAGAATAAAAACCATGTTTAAGAAGCCAATCTGCTTTGACCTGCAGTGTGAACAATGTCTAGGCCTTTGGGTCCTTGGATTACTCAACAGGGGATAATGATGGGTGACTTGAGCATTGCTCAACAGGACACACAGGTCTTCAAAACATCCTTCATGACCTTCCTGTTGATGTAAATATTTACCCACACAAATAGAAGACTCTCACTGTTGACTGTTTACCAATGGCTTAGTGTGACCCTGTGTGAATGGCGTATGCTCACAGACAGCAGAGCACGTATGCAGTGTGCTGCTCATACGATCTCTGCTTAGTTTTTGCTCAGTACATGGTGCCAAATTCCAGCATAGCGTCGGTTTTAGGCTAATGTTTAGAGATACTTGGGTAATAATTGATACAAAAATTGGGGCCATATGTGGTCAAAATCAAAGATGGAAAACTTTGCATTTTCATTAATGTTCCTTGAAAATGGTTGGTGCAGTAACTTTGTCCTGCTCATCAGTGTAACTCTGCAATCGTTAATTAAGGTGCTGGTTTTACATGATCTACAACAGCGATATGGATGCTTTTGCACCTGTATTCTGAAGGCACCTAACCCCCTACTGCTCCCCTGGCCCTGACCACTGCTCCGGACATGTGTGTTTACTCTCAGTTGGGTAAAATGCAGAGTGCATTTCCCAGTTTGGCACAATATAAGAAAAAATAGTTTAATTTTAATCTTTTATTTAGTAATTAAATTTAATTATCATTAAATTACTTTATACCACATATACTAAACTATGCAGCAGTATGACTATTTTGCCCAAGAAATGCAGACTTTTCTTCTGGAATATATGACCACATTGACACAGTGCAATTAGTGACCATTACAAACGACACAATTGCCTAAATTGAGAACAATTTTACTTCAATGCTGTGTTCATTACAAAATCTTATACTGCTCAGCTTTGTACTGTACAAGAGACAGATCACACACCACCATATGTACAAACGTAACATCTGCATATCAAAGAGTATTAGCTAAAAGGCAAGTATTTCAGTCACTGTAAGCTTGTACAATAAGGCAAGAGACATGTCATGTTTATATTGACAGTAGATGTTTGCAGTCAAAGACAGATCCCGGAGAGGTCGAGGGGTTCGTGGCATAGTCAGTGAGACCAGTGAAAAACTGTCTCTTAGGGGGTTGAAAATGTTAAAAATTTCTATTGTAAAATAGATTTCAACTACAATAAACATGTTCATTTTATTACCCAGTATTTGGCAAGAGTTGGGACATTTTATCCAGAAATGAACAATGCTTTGTATCTGCACAGACATTTTTGAGATGTATGTGTGCAAATACAGCCATTTAATTTATTGTTGAACCCACCAGTAAACCTGCATGTGCATATATAATGCTGATGGTGGTAATACAGTGGGAAATCTAACAACTTTGAGAATTTTGAGAATCTCTATGCTTTGGACAGATTTACATTTTAGGCTAAATAGGCTTCATCCATCAACTTTCTGTGAGGGAGCCTTAAACTCTAAAAGCATTCAACTCTGTAGATATCTGGCTCCATTCCCCACTGCGGAGAACAATTCAAACTTGTTATGAATAGAGCGTTTCACACCAACCTGCTCATTCCGAGTGAATTTGTTGACATATTAATCATTTAATAATTCCAAAATGGTGTAATTGCCCTTTAAGGTTCACAGTTCAATGTGATACAATTATACACAGAGCTTTTGTGAATTAAAAAGATACTAATTTAGGTAAAGGCTACTAGTGTTACACAAATGACACCATTGTCTCCAGGCCTACATTTGGGGTCTGGGTGAAGTTCTCCATCCATGCTATGCGATTTGACTGTTTTTTGAGTCTGAACCTCATTCTGCTGGACAGTCTGGTGATAAGAGTGCACATGTCCAACAGAAACGGTTTCCTCCTCACAGCAATGTGAATGATGGTTCCGACGTGTGGTACGTGGTCAGCACAGTGAGCACTAACGTTGGTGTTTGTATTACAGTACTCTGGTGAGAAACGGGTATGTGCTTGGCAATGGTTCACCGGCTTTGTTAATAAGTGGGTGTTTGTGTGCAAGAAACCCCACCCCCACACACCACCCCACCCCCACCACACACACATCTCAAGGTTGTTGCCCTCAGAGTCAACAAGTCTTCCCTTTGCCCTCGTTCCCTTCCACCTCTCCTAATCAACCCTGATTTGCACACCCCCAGGTACCGTATCTGACGTCACTGAAGTCTCAGCAACACACTCAATAAAGAAAGAAATAGAGAAAAACAACAAGAAGTTCCACAGCAGAACATGACAATGTCAAAAATATGAACTAGATCTTCCTCCAGGTCAAAACAGGGTTCGGCTAAAAACATATTGTGATCTTCATTTTGTGGTCAAGCTCCCTTGTTTGTGGGAACGGTGTTGTGAAATTTGAAGTGAAGTACAGTACAGTGAAACTGGAAATCATCATTATGTTCTCTACTGGTAAATGATTGAGTAGATGTACTACACCAATCAGCCATAAAGTTAAGACCACAGACAAGTGAAGGAAGTAGCATTGATTATTATTTTTCATTACAATGCCATCTGTCAGAGGTGTTGAGTATATTAGGCAGCAAGTGAACAGTCAGTTCTCAAAGTTGATATGCTGGAAGCAGAAGAATCTGAGGCCTTATTGTAATGAGGTTCCAGTACCTACCAAAATTGATGGTGAATCAGTGACAGGGTCATGGACACCTAAGGCTCATTGATGAATGTGGAGCCCAATCCCAAAAAGGAGCAAAAAATGTTCTTGATGGCAGTCACAGTTGTTTCAACAGCTTTAAGGGGACCTACTCATTATTAGGCAGGTGGTGTTAATGTTATGGCTGATCGGTATTTGCATAAAGAATCTGCAATTATGTCTGAAAAATGAATTAAATGCGTTTAAAGAAAATGATATTCTGACCAGGGGTCTGTCTCACCAAGCACATTCGTCTTAGGCAGGGTTGAATTAGACTAATTTAAGTAAGTGTCAAGAGTGGGGTTTAGTGTGATTAGTGGGGACACTATCAGTGTTTGAGAGGTAGGGCTCTTAAACACACAGATGACCAATGTGATTAGTGGGGACATGATAAGTGTTTAAGAGGTAGGCCTCTTAAACACACAGATGACCAATGTGATTAGTGGGGACATGATAAGTGTTTGAGAGGTAGACCTCT
>JBBIGC010000013.1:4384632-4398526 GCA_037576955.1 Lepidarchus adonis | reverse complement strand
ATGATAAGTGTTTGAGAGGTAGACCTCTTAAACACACAGATGACCAATGTGATTAGTGGGGACACGATAAGTGTTTGAGAAGTAGACCTCTTAAACACACAGATGACCAATGTGATTAGTGGGGACATGATAAGTGTTGGAGAGGTAGACCTCTTAAACACACAGATCACCAATGTGATTAGTGGGGACACAATAAGTGTTTGAGAGGTAGGCCTCTTAAACACACATATGACCAATGTGATTAGTGGGGACATGATAAGTGTTTGAGAGGTAGGCCTCTTAAACACACATAGCCAATGTGATTAATGGGGACACAATGTGAGTTTGATAGATGGGCCTCTTAAACACAGACATGGGCAATGCAATAATTAGGGGTTTTCTAAACACACATTTAGCCAATGTGATTAGTGGGGACATGAGTTGGCTTTGTTGGAGATGTCTTTGTCACATCTGTGTTTTGTTAGACCTAATGCTGTTCTGTTCTGTTATGATCTCTGTTTTTGTTCTGATGGTTGATTCCAGTAATCTATATAGCTGTATCTTCAATGTGAGTTATGTCGTATTGTTTCTCACATCAACTTCCTGAACAATGATATGCTTCACTTGATCTATGGCATAAACAAATGCAAAATTACCCAAAATTGATTGCTCCTGATTCGTCAGACATGTAACCGCTACAATCCAACATCAAAAACTAGATTAGCCAAGTTGGGTGTGCAGCTGCCATTGTAATGTAAAAAGTGCTCTATCATCACACAACAGAAAAGCCAGTCCTGCTTCATGAGACAGCCCCTTAGTTCTGATTCAGCTCTGCAAATTTGGAATCACTTTATTTTGATGGTTCTCAATATCCACAATGTTTCTGTTCTCTTTTGTTGCCTAGTTGATGATTTAGGGTTGATGTGGCTTCTACAAATGCACCATCAAAAGAAAGCATTAGCAAAGCTTAATAAAAATAACAACCTGGTGAGCTAAAACCAGTGTGTCTGAACTCTAAACCATAGTGTTTCCAGAAATACGAGAGCATTGTTCACTCTGCCTAGTAGCGAACTAGTAGCTTATGGTTAGCACCCTCTAGTGGAAGTCTAGTGTTTCCTCTACATTGCTGGTACTGCATCTGTGTGACTTTACTTACTCACGGGTGCCTTATCATTACAGGTGCATCTACAAGTATCTACTCATTTTGAGGCCATTTGTAAAAGTCTTCTATGTCTAATAGAAGTGCCCTGATAAGGAAAGTCTCCACAAATTAACAGCATATATTAAATTACAAAAAAGTCACTGGTGCAGTGCCACAGTCGCAGACTATACCTTTAACCTAAAAAGTAAAAACAAATAAATAAATTAAAAAAGAAAAAAAAGAAAAAGAAAAAGAAAAAGAAGGAACTACAGCAGTCAGTGTGCAGGTCACCTTCCACAGGTGAAAGATCCTGATCGATGAAAGAGAGCTTTCATCATTACATAGAAGCTACACAACTTTTCAGGAAAACAATACAAACAACAACAAAAACCCACAACCTCAGTAAATTGCTTTGCCAAGAAAAACGCTGGCATTATTGAGGTGCAGGAATTGTCTATTGTGCTAGTTTCATTTAATGGTGCAGTCACACACATGCATACACACCTTCACTCAAACTCACTGTATAATATACAAAAAATACACAAATTTAATAGTAAGAACATCTAAGTATTTACATCAGATCATCTTGGCATATGATACATAAAAATTCCAGTCATGTCTTGATGAGGATAAATGTCTTGAAGCTTTGCAAGTTCCCTGTATGTCTGGGCAAACGGAGTGTATCTTTAATACCCAGCTGTGCCTCTTAGTGCAAGAGACGAGTGTTCGGCTTCAAAAACTAAACGTGGATGAACAGAATGAAGTGCCACCATTTTTAAACTGGAGCATGCGGATGCCTTTAACATGAACTCAATATGAACTATTACAAAGGGAAGACAAGAATCTGTCTCTTTTTCCCCTGCTTCCATATTTCTGACTGTAGAACTTGCTCCTCATATTTCTTGTTTGCCAGACTTTGACGACCCTCGTGGTCCTCTCCGGTCAGAAAAACATCTCACTCTGCAGAGATCATGTGAAAGGGAATAAAAATTGCATTTTGGTCTCCATATGTTCTTTTTACCTCCTTTTCTCTTGCTGATTGTTGGCATGCCCAGTGGTCCTGCTTGACTTGCAACAAAGTTTGAATTGCTTCTCCATTGCGGCCCATTCGTTGCACTGTGGTGACCATGGAATGCCCTTCGCTTCTGTTCAGATGAGCAGCAACAACGTTTAGCTGATTTTGCATTAAAGCGAGTTTAACTTTTAATAACTTTTAAAAACTGATTATTATGTTGCAAAGTTCAGTTTCCTCCCTTTTTATCAGCTCCTTTTTAGGCCTGTTTGGCCTCCATACTGACTCTGGTTTGCCCTTCACTTCTGATTGGACAAACTGCAATAAAATTAGGTTTATATTGCATTACAGAACGAGATTTACGTTTACACGTCAGCTCCTGGTACCTTGCACCCAGAAGTAAATGGTTATGCTATGCTGAGCTCCTTTTCATCTTATGCCTCTATTTTTGGCCCATTTGGGATGTCATACTGACTTTGGCTTGTTTTTGTATCTGTATCATTCCTTCCCAGCATCCTACACCTCTCCTTCCTCTTCTGTGTCTGCCTCGCCTTCTTCTCCCAGGACATAGGCAGCAGCCCGGTTCTTGTTGGCCATGGTGGTGCTGTTCCCCAGTGGTGTGCTGCCAACCCCGACCCTGGCAGCCAGTCCTGAGGTAGCAGAAGAGGCACTGCCCATCTTAGTGAGGACACTGCTGGCACGGCCCACGGCATACACCCTGCGCTCCATGCTCCCCGAGAACTGAGGGGCCCGCTGCCCTGCGCCCTGAGACTTGCCCTCCAGGAAGTAGGTCAGCATCTGACCTTTGCCCTTCACGCTCACGTTGCCACGGCACACCAAGTCATAGTCATTCTGGAGCAAACGGTAGGCATCTTCTGTCACCTGCGGGGCAGATTGTATCACATTTTCACACGACTACAGAAAACTCATATTGGTGATATTTTCTGTACAACAATAAACTATTAAACTATTAATAACAGTGTAGAGTGACATAATATCACATCAAATTAAATATTCGACATCAAATATTATAATTGTTTTACTTTTTTGTGCATTTTTCATTATAAAAAACTTTAAATTACATTTTAAATATATTTTAGCACTTTAATAATAATACAATTAATAATAATAATAATAATAATAATAACAGTAATGAATATTTATTATTATGTATATTTTGACATTGCTATTAGTAGTAGTAGTAGTAGTAGTAATATTCTATTTGTTGCTGCTGTTGTTTATAAAAATATATTTTTTTAATTAGTGGTAAGATTCAATTATACTATTCAGTAATTATTTAGATATTATGTAGATATTTATTTATTTGTATAAATCTCTAAACTTAACTGCCATTTAAAAAAAACAAAACAAAGCATTTTGGCATTTTAGTAGCTTAGATCTAAATGTTCAGCTTTAGTGACCTTGGGTTTGTGAAAGGCGCCAGATAAATATAACTTCTTCTTCTTCTTCTTCTTCTTCTTCTTATTCTTCTTTTTCTTCTTCTTCTTCTTCTTCTTCTTCTTATTATTATTATTATTATTTTTATTATTATTATTGTGTGATATCTGTGTTAGATTCTCTCTATAAAATAAGGCTTTTGGCTAAAAGACTGTCTGAATAGAATTGAATTCAGCCTAACTAAGACGAGTATATTCATTAAAATGCCTCTGTATACCTGGATCTTGCCTGGAACCCCTGTACTGTCCATGCGACTGGCCACGTTTACCGTATTCCCCCAGATATCATATTGAGGCCTCCGGGCCCCAATGACCCCAGCCACTACAGGGCCCACATTGATGCCTGTCCAGCCAAAGGAAATAACAATTATGACAATTTTCCACATCAGTTGTTTTATTAAGCATAAGAGACTGAAAAGACTGCTGTGTTGATTTTTTAATTTTAAAAGTCACATAAAAAATGTATTCACTTGATTTTTTATTGACTTATTGAATTTATCTTTAATGATGTCTTAAAACTTTTTGCAAGATGTTGCATGCCTTACCCACTCTCAGGACAAAGTCATTATAGGACTGGTAGTTGATTTCATCAAGGACGTCGAACATTTCAATGGCAAAGTCAGCTATTGTGCTTAGGTGGGCTTCAGTTGACTTTTTAGCCTGTAACAATAAATAAGTCAATGCAAAACCATTAAACAGGGTTGAAGCCCTTTCAGTACAGAACTTGAATAAGGTCTACAGTATCCAAATACAGTACTGTGCCCATTTATCTCAGCAGTGAGAAAACGTTATTATTAGAATATATTAAACAAAAATGGTCTTCAGCCATTGCAGGGTGTGTGAAACTCTCTCAACAGCAGCAGTTGATTTAACCACTGATTGAGCCTAAACCAGGTATTATTATAATATTTTCGGGATTCCATGAGAATTGGTAACCGAACACATTGGCAAACATGTATTGTACTTTGTATTAATTTTATTTGTATTGATTTTAATATTAGTGATCTAAAAATAAAACAATAAAACACTCACTGCCTACTAAACTACTAAATGTCTCTTACATATACATTTCTCAAGGGCCTAAGACTTTTGCACACCACTGTATGTAAGATGTTTAATGCAGGTACAGTGAAATGTAAACCTTCATGGAAGAATAACTACTGTTAAACAAGTGTAACTTTAATCAGCATTCAAAAATCAATAAAGTAGCAATACATTTAGAAATAAAAATCATTCATTTCAAACTGCTAATTCAATCCCATGCGAAGCCAGTCCCAGCTGACTATGGGCACAAGGCAGGGTTCACCCTGAACAGAAGACCAACCCAAAAATTCACACACACATACACACACACTTACAACTATGGTAAATGTGTAGTAGTCAGTCAACCTAAAGAACAAACTTTTGGGGGAAACCCACACAAATACAGGGAGTGTATCTACACTCCACACAGAAAGACACCTGTGGCTCGGGGACCAAACCCAGGACCTTCTTGATTTGAGGGAACAGCACAAACCCCTGCACCACTCAGAATATACAGGATGCAGTATAATGACTAAATGCCATTTCACCCGGTTTAGTTACAGCTCTGGGTTCCACAACCTGAGCAGCTCCAGCTGTCCTGTTAAACACCTTCCAGGCTGATATTCTTCACACATTACAGATACATTATTAGGGTCTAAACCAGCACCTGTCAGAAGGGTAGAATATATTAGGTAGCAAATTAATGGTCAGTTCTTGAAGTTGATGTGCTGAAAGCAGGAAATTGGGCAAGCATGAGAAACTGAGCTAATTTGAGATTGGTTGCATTGTGATGAGGACTAGAGCATCTCCAGAACAGCAGGTCTTGTGGAATGTTTCAGGTCTGCAATAGTTACTATCTACCAAAAGCGATTCAAGGAAGGACAAGTGACAGAGTCGTGGGGGACACACCATCTGCTCTGATCCCACATAAAAAAAATCTACTGTGGTTTAAAATGTCAATGCTAGCTCTGATAGAGATTAGAGTACCTATGATCAGTGCACATTGGTGTACATATGTTTTGTGCTCTGAAATGTTCTGCCTATAATTATATTTTAAAATAACAACAGCACTGAAAATATATACAGGAGGTCCTCAACTTACATTATACTCGACATACGTAATTTTGTGGTTATGTCACTACCCCCCAGCATCTTTTTTTTTTTTTAATTCAGTGTAAAATTGAAAGTGAAAATGATCATAAAATGCCCAAAAAAAAGGCATAACAGAATATCTCCCTCTGTTAGACTGACAGAGGAATTGCCCCATGGCATTACAAACATTGTGGCTAATTTAAACGGGTTTCGACTTAGATAGAACCCCGACATAAATCGAGGACCTCTGTAATAAATAACTATTATTTGAGATTCCAGCTGCAACAAAACAGTTCAAATGAAAATGAATTAGGATTAATTAGGCCACCATGTTGAATTTTATTGTCAATGATGTGACTTTCTTTAACAATGTGACATCACTTCCCAGACTCATTGATGGAGGAGGCCTCAGAAATGGAGGTGCACTGAAAGATGATAATATGGCCAGATGCTGTTGGCCTTTGTTTTACTGTCTGGACAGTAGTGCAAGCATAGTAGATATGACAATGAAAATTACCCATTTATTTCTGCCGTTCAGACTTCCAATCAGATTCTTACTTTCCCGACTTCATATTTAGTAGCTGGAACTAGACAAGGCACCGCAGTGTAAAAGGAAACACTTGCCTTGGTGCCAATGGTGGGGACCAGACCCACAGCTGCCATATATGTGCTGCCAATGGTTTTGATCTTCTCGATGTCTTTGTAGCATTCCTTGTCCATGAGCTGTGAAGTGAAATAGAGCAGATTTTAGAACAGAAAGCTCAGAGAGTACTCAGTTTTATGGGTGATTGGTTGAGAAGCAGACTGGCCTCATCGAAATCAGCGATGATCTCATTGAGAAGGCGCAGGCACTCCACACCCATGTTGTTCCCATCCAACTCAATGTAGAAGTCGTTGAAGTTGGGAATGGATGCAAACAGCACGCCGACCTGGGCATAGGACTGGTAATAGAGATCCTGCGGGCAAAAGCGGGTAAACAGTAAAGTTATTTTGCAGTCTAGGAGGAGGGATAGGATGTGGGTGTACAGTCCACCATGCTCATTCCATCACTAACATGAGAAACTGAAGGTGAGCTTTGTCTGCATTGCCCCAGGTGTAGATTTCAGCTCAGGGTTTACTCCCATTTCCATCGTACCTTCCACAAGTTCACCTCAGTTGAACTCAATACATTAAATACATTAAAAACCATGGACAAACCCTTGATATGAAATGATATGAATGTTGCCTCGCATTATTTTTAACTGTCCTATTAACCTTCTGGACATTTTTAAGGAATTCCACCATCTCTGTGAATTGTTATAGAGACTTAGACCTAAGCTTAACCTTACTTTTACACATGAAAATATAAAAATAAACACAGTTGATGTTACCATCACTGTCCACATGCAGAGTTTATGATGGAATGAATGTTCAGTAATTTGTTTTTATTTGACTCTTTTTATTTTAATGGTAATTTGATTTTTTTTTTTCATTGCAACATTTCGTGGTGTTTTTTTTTCCTTTTTTAGCTGCTTCTATTTTATTTTATTTTATTTTATTTTATTTTATTTATTTATTTATTTATTTTTATTATATTTTATTCTATTCTACAGTATTTTATTCTATTCTATTCTATCCACTAGGTGGCAGAGTTAAATGGTTCCGACATATACAAACATGGCAACAATGTATTTCATAGAAAGAGGTGAAAGTAAGAAACCTTTGCATCAAATAAATGTTTAACATTAAAACTCACTACACCATGGCTACACTGCCCCCACCAGGTCTGGTAGTACTGTTTAGTTTCATGCGTATGTATAACCTTTCTGGAAAAATGCAAAAATATGTAGAAAATTAACAAAGAACATGAACCAGAAGCTCCATCCATATACAGTACTTAGTATATGCATTTAATGTAAATGAGCCTTAATGCTGCTTTTACAACTTTACACATTATTGTTTATTGAGTCCAAATTTTCTATTTTTCTAACCCCAATTGCCCATCCTCCTGCCCTCCCCCTCCCCCTCCCCTGGGCAACAACAGCTCAATGTATGGCTGAACAGACCCCAACCTCCAAAAATGTTGTTTTTTTTCCTTCAAGACATGATGTTAGAAAATACACTTAAAAACTGGCTCCTGTGAAAAGTGCAGTGAAATGGACAGAATTGCTTGTTGGTGTGAATGGGACTTAGGTCTTTGCTGTCTGCATGAGGAGGGAGATGTTCCCTACAGTGTAATGACACACACTACACTGACTTTATGAGGAAGTAATGATATTACTAATGACTTTCTGTAATTTCCACACAGTCCTCTCACCATGTTCCTGGGATTGGACATTAGGAAATGCTGGGCCACGTGAACCGGGAGCAGATTGAAGAGGATCCTCCTGTTGTCCAGTTTCACTTTCTCCATGCCGTCCCTCTCCTCCTCTGCCTGGAGAAATATGGAAAGAGAATGTTTCTGAGAAATAACGGCAGACTGGGACAGGAACAGAGAAGCCAAATCAAAAAGAATGTATTATCTCTTTAACCCACTGGTGTCAAAGAGATAAAATGATCATTAACCCATTAAAACGGTCAGTGACGCCCATTTCCCGTGTTATCCCTTTACTGCATGGTCTTTTTTTTCACAGTGAGGAACTGAGGCTTTGAGCAAAATTTTATATTTCTGTCGTATCATGTGTTGTAGTCACACACATCAGATGGAGAGTCAGAAACCTGACAGACTTTTACAGAGTGTATAATTCATAATTCATGATAATTCAGAAATCAATCAATCAGTCAATCAATCAATTAATCAATCAATCAATCAATCAATCAATCAATCAGTCAATCAATAGCAACAACAATATAATAATAATACTGTAGTTTGTGATAGCTTTGCTGGTGATGTTTAATATATTATTATTATTATTATTATTATTATTATTATTATTATTATTATTATTATTGTTGTTGTTGTTGTTGTTGTTATTATTGTTAAGAACCTGGAGGCGTTTAGTAAAATTTTATATTTATATATATATATAACTAACATAAACTGTAGTGTATGGGAGCTTTGATTTAATATTATTATTATTAATAATAATAATAATATTATTTAAAACAAATGACAAGATAATTTGTAAAGGACAAATGGACACCTGCTCTACAGTAGCAGAGTTGGGCCCAGAGTCACTCGTACTGTGTGCCGGTAGATTACAATTCCCTGATCATTGGCCATTGCCACATGTCAACTCCCCTTAAAAGATCAAAAAAAGTTTACAGATCACTGAACTTTTCCTTTACTTACACTTGTAGACCCAGAACATAAAAAAAAATAGCCCACGGGAAAGGACAGTGTCTCGTCAATAATTACTTTTAATAAAATCAAATGCCACAGTTATCGCTCTAACTATAACATTATAAATAAAAAATATATAAATAGAAAAATTATTATAATTTCTAGTTCATCAGAGTAAAAATGAACTTTTAATTTGTAATCAATGACTTCCTGTTCCTATTGCTCTTAGCCGCTCTTCAACATGGGAAAGAGAAGAGAACATGGCGCTCATGAAAGGCAGATGTGTGTCGACCTTCATAAGTCAGGTAATGGCTACAAAAAAAACAGCTCCTCATCTAAACGTGTGTATCTACAGTCAGCTGAATAAAAAACGATGTTTAAAACAACTGAGACAGTGATGACCACGGCTGCACGAGGACCCGACTTTATGTTGCCAGGACGATGGTAAGAGAAGTAAAAAATCCTCCAAAGCTCATTGCTAGAGAACTGCACAAAAGAGTGGTATCTTGGGGCCACAAAGTCTCCATGACGACCATAAGATGCTATCTCCATGCCAACAAGCTGTTAAGGAGACAGGCAAGGAAAATACCTTTTCTCACCTACAATCATGAGCATAAACATCTGGAGGTTGCTAAGCAACTCCACTTAAATGATCAAAAATACACACACATTTCTATGAATTATGCTAGAAAGTCATATTCATGTTTTCCATGGGAAATAAAGAGATAATTGCAAATGTTGTAGATGTTCTTACTTTGACCACTAGAGGTCAGCACATAACCACAGTTGTTTGGGACGACAGGGCCCCGGGCTTTGGCCCATCAGTTCAGGCTCGCGTCTGTTGTTAATGCTTATAAAGCACCCGTGAGCTTTGAAGAGGCACTATCCTTTCTCTTGGGCTATTTTTATTTATGCTCTGCGTCTACGAGGGTAAGTGAAGGAAAAGTTCAGTGGTCTGTAAACTCTCTCTGTGGAGCCATTCTCATGCTTCTGGGTGTTTTTTTCTGTTATATAAGGAAGCCCTGAGGGGTCCTGCGCCTCTAATTTATTTAATTACCTTCTGTCCGACACTATCAAACACTCAGATCGGCGTTAAGTCGTCCAAACAGAGCTTCGCGCCACAGGCAAAGTGAACAAAGCAGAAAAATACTGTATTTGGCCCAGTGAAGGCAAACATATCATTCTGCTGTTTCCTGGTATCGGTTAATTATCAGACATTGACGTCAAGCAGATACAGTCTCTTTGGCTGGCAAATGTCTGAAGCACAGAGATACAGATATAGGCTCTAACACAGACTGTCCTTTTCAATAAAAGCACGAACCACCAACCACCCAGCGAACGGCAGCTCTTCATGAACTGTTCATTTATAGTAAAATAGAAATATATACGTTTAGCTTAGCGCTGTCGCCTCACAGCAAGAAAGTCCTGGGTTCAGTCTTGAGTCTCCTCCTGTGCGGAGTGTACAAGCTTTCCTCTGGGTTCTCTGGTTTCCTCCCACAGATTGTGTTTTAGGTTGACTGGCTACTAAACCGCTCTTAGGTGAGAATGGTTCTGTCTCTGTGTTGCCCTGTGATGGGTTGACCTTGGCCTATAGTTAACTGGGATCGGCTCCAGCTTCCTGCGACCTGAACGGAATTAACGGTTTGCGTGATGAATGGAATATTCAAATTATTCTAAGAAATAATCATTTATTATTTATTAAAATCCATAACTCTAATATTATTTCACATAATATTGCACTAATTCTTTCAACCCATTTACCAGGAAACAATCACATATTCTAATGGGCAGCTGGCCTAACATCTGGGCATTAAAAATGCTGTTTCAAGCACAAATTCTCTATTTTAAACTTGTGTGTTAAGCTCTAGTTCTTGGGCCTTATGCTCTAATTTTTGGGCTAATTTTGAGCTCTATTTCTCAGGCGTTAAGGTCTAATTTTGGGGCATTACACTGTCAGAAAGAAACTTAATACAGCTCCCTCTGTAATTATTGCCTGGTTAAGATTAAGGTTAAAGTTAAAAGCTTTAAAATAAATTACATTTTTATTGCAGGAGCATAATCTCACACTGAGAATTGCAAAAAAAAAAATGTCCCATTTAACTCAAGTGAATGTACAAAAAAAACATAAACATAAACATAATAAAATCACAGTTATTGGCACAACTGACTACACAATAAATGTATCTAAAGGGTTTTTAGTATATTTATTTTTAATTAACATTAATTAATTAACTAGTCTATTTATTTATTCATTTATGTATTTATTTATTTATTATTTGTTCGTTTGTTTATTTGTTTACTTATTTGTTTATTATTTGTGTACATAATATAGGCAAGTGGAAAAAAACAATTAATTAAAAACAAGAATGTTTTTGTGCTTATACTAAGAACTTTACCAAAAAATGTAATTCTTGTCATTTCTAGTTTAGTTTTTAAAGTTGATCAAAGTAAATATGAACTTTTAATTTGTAATTCAGACTTCCTGTATCTGTTCCTGGGATATAAATATGACAAGACAGAGTCCTGTTGCTCTTAGCCGCTCTTCAACATGGGGACGAGAAGGAAACATATTATTCATGTAAGACAGATGTGTGTTGACCTTCAGGAAAACAAGAAAACAGCTGCTCATCTAAACACCTGTATCTACAGTCTCCTGAATAATAAAGACATTTAAAACAACTGGAACAGAGATGAACAAGGCTGAATGAGGATCCAAGTTTATGACGTCAACAAGTACAATAAGGAGGATGGTCAGAGAAGTAAAAATTCTTGGGTTGTATCTTGGGGTCACAAAGTCTCCATGACAACCATAAGAGGCGATCTCCATGCCAACAAGCTGTTAATGAGACAGGCCTTTTCTCAATCAATCACAAGCATAAACATCTGGAGTTTGCTAAGTGCTACTATGACTTCAACTGGGACCATGTGCTTTGGTCAGATAAGAGTCAAATTGAGTTTTTAGGAAACATACTGTACATTCTGTGTCTAAGTGTGTGGGAAAGCACCTCTGTCTACTGTAAACTAAGGTGGAGGATCTGTGATGCTGTCGGGCTGTTTCTCTTCTAAAGGCCCCAGTAAAAACTTGTTAGAGTGAATGACATCATGAACTTCTTGAAATACCAGCACATTTTAAATCAAAATGGAGGCCACTTCCAGAAATCATGATTGGGTCTTCCAGCAGAACAATGGCCCTAAACATGTGACCAAATATATACAAAAAGGTCTCAGCAGACACAGAATCAAGCTCGTCCCGTGGCCATCTCAGTCACCAGACCTCAACCATGAGTGAGCTGAAGAGGAGAGCGCAGAAGAGCAGATGTGGAAAAAGAGGAATGGTCAAAAATCTCTGTCTGAATTGTCCAACCTTCTGAAATATTACAGAAGATAAAATGCTGTCTTGTTGGCAACAGGGTACGAAATATTAACGGCAGGGCTGCCAATAATTGTGGCACGCATGATTTCATGTAAAAAAAAAATTCTTATTTCTTATTTATTCCTATGAATAAATGCACTTCAGTTAAAGGTTGTGTTTTACTGTTTTTTGTGATGTGAGCCAATATTTATGAGCCAATATTTTTCAGGGAAAAAATTCTTTTTATATAATATTTTTATTTTATATTATAATAACTTTTTTATTTTAATATCTTTTTATATAAGTCTAAGAACACAACCAGGGGAGGGCACTGTATGTTCATCAGATGCAATGTAAATGTATATTCCAGATACAGCATGATCCTTAAATATGTTTACTACAGTGACAGAAGTTGTACATTCGAGGGTAACACCCCATTAACACGAGAGGTACATCTCCAGTTCAGTGCCCTTTTCTCAGGGACTGTAGTCAAGTCCTGGGACGGTCCTGAGACAGACGCAAGCATTAATATTTTCATTATTTTTCTGTTTTATCTCCTGTGTTTCTCGTCAAAATGCATTATTTTTATAAATCTTATTTTACAGTGTTTTCTGATAACTTGGGTTTTGTGAGATCCCTCCTCTTTAGAGGAATGTGCTTGTATCTGAAGCAGGGTGAATGTAGGTCACTGACTCATGTTGAGTAAATATGGGAGGTGCGCAGACACACACGCGGCGCTCGACCCTCCTCACCTTGATCCGCAGCCAACGCTAACACACAGTAGCGCAGGTGCTGCCAGCAAACGTGTGCAGGCTGGAGCCCGAGCGGTGGCCTCGCCTGAACGAACCCTGTGGCCCGGGACATTCAGAGAGACAGGTACGGCGAGTCGGGAGCCAGCACTGCTGCTGCGAGGGGCAAGACAGTCAAGGCGAGGAAACACGGCAGCACAGAGTCCTCGCCTTACATCGCCATGAATGTATAAGTCTTGTTCCATCATTCTGATTTATTTGTAAAAAAAAAAAGTTTGTGCAGGTAACTAGTTGGCGAGTGAAGCTCTCTCTCTCTCTCTCTCTCTCTCTCTCTCGTGTTTGTGTTGCTTTTTAAGAACATTTTTGTCCTTAATTATGGCTCCCAAGTGTGAGACGGACTCTTCTGATGGCAGTGCTTCAATGAAAAGAAAAACCATCTCCATGGAAGAGTACACTTCATTACTGCTGTGTATGTGCTCCATGTGTTTATTTTTTATTTATTTACTACAGCAATAAAGGTCGAGAATTGTTCACTTTTTAAATTTATTTTTTATTTTTACTGTTTCACTTCATTACTGCTGTGTATGTGCTCCATGTGTTTATTTTTTATTTATTTACTACAGCAATAAAGGTCAGAAATTGTTCTCTTTTTAAATTTATTTTTTATTTTTACTGTTTCACTTCATTACTGCTGTGTATGTGCTCCATGTGTTTATTTTTTATTTATTTACTACAGCAATAAAGGTCAGAAATTGTTCTCTTTTTAAATTTATTTTTTATTTTTACTGTTTCACTTCATTACTGCTGTGTATGTGCTCCATGTGTTT
>JBBIGC010000013.1:4376509-4384532 GCA_037576955.1 Lepidarchus adonis | reverse complement strand
TTTTTACTGTTTCACTTCATTACTGCTGTGTATGTGCTCCATGTGTTTATTTTTATTTATTTACTACAGCAATAAAGTTCAAGAATTGTTCTCTTTTTACTGACATTTTTACTGTTTCACTTTATTACTGAAGTAAAGTAATGAAGATAATGAAAATACTTAATGAATAATAAAGGTCAGGGATTGTTGTGTTTTTTTTATTACTATACTATGCATCTGCTCCATGTGAGTGATGTAAGTGCTTAATGTAGGTGGGTTCCGAGATACAGATCTCAGGCGTAAGTCAAGGACCAGCCAAATTCAAAATACAATGAACCGAACACACAATGTGTGGCCACTTTGTCAGACACCCTTCACTTTGATCTTTTTTTTACTCTAATCTTTTTTAGAATCATTCATTAATTTCATTTAGCGATAAAACCAGAAAGTCCTGAGACTTTAACAGCAACACTGTTGCTTACACTGGTAATGGATAAAACAAAAGTTCACAATTTTAAGCTCTTAGGCCTTGTCCGCACGGGTGTCGGACGCCAGGTGAGCACAGATTAAACGGTCAGTGTTTCTACACATTGGAGCGAATCAAACCGTCCACACAGGCTTTGAGGGCTGGCGTTTGTTCGGGTGCGTCAATTTCTGCCAGAATCTTTATAAGTACAAAGAAAATGGCTACATTGCATTTACACATCATTAATCTATCATTATGAAGGACTGAATATATCCCATGATTCTTCACACACTGTGCAGTCAGAGGGTGAACACAGTAGCCGCCCAGTAGGTTTCTATGGCAACTTCACTGTAAGGACGTCAGCTCTAATAAAGTTAGAATTATTCTCTACTATGATTATAAAATTATAATTGGAGCTGAACCGTTACATCCTTACTTTAAAAATCCTCCTCATACAGCGATGTTTTATATTTATATAAAACCGTGAATTCAATAAAGGATAAACCTCAAAGCCCACAGGTTACAGAAAAGTTCTGGACTCTCTTTACTGCCCCCACAGGCAGAAACACAGCATTACAGTCTGGGCTGCAGGTTGCAGTTTAACAGAGTTGAAACGCGTTTTCATTTATCCAAGGTTTGAACGCCCATGTGGACAAGGCCATAAGCTTTTTTGAACCAGAACTAAGGGATGTTACAAGGCATAGGTAACACTGACAGTTGTCTAGGGCAGCACTAACAAGGGGGTTGTACTACTTCAGATGAAGCTAAAGTTCTCTTTGCATTGAGATGTTTCAGTTCCACCTTAAATTGTGTAGCTAGGACACTGTGGTCTCCACAGGACTGTAAGTGCTTCTCTGTTTAAGATGGAACAGAAATTTCAGCTTTGCAGCACAGGTGTAGTAAAGGTTTACTATAAGAAAGTATAATGAAAATTGTGCATTTGTGCTTCTGTATCAAATATTACTGTGGTGATTAGCCTCTTATTTTCAATCTAGTGCTTTATTTGATTTAATGTTCTTTAACTAGGCTACTAAAAATGTTGTTTTGAGGCATTAAGGATAAAAAATGAGTTTTTCAGTCTGCTCTGTTCTTTGTTCTTGCGTCTCAGGGTAAAACATCATCATTCACAGCCAGAGAATGGTTCCAGTTCAGAGCTCACATCTCGCCAAGAACATATAAAACAGTCGGAAGTGTTCTAGATTCAGAGAGGGGTCATCGAGGATACACCAGGAGGTAACTCGTGTGGATGTGTGTAGTCGAGGGTTTTTAGTATATTTATTTTTAATTAACATTAATTAATTAACTAGTCTATTTATTTATTTATTCATTTATGTATTTATTTATTTATTTATTATTTGTTTGTTTGTTTATTTGTTTACTTATTTATTTATTATTTGTGTACATAATATAGTCAAGTGGAAAAAAATAATTAATTAAAAACAAGAATGTTTTTGTGCTTATACTAAGAACTTTACCAAAAAAATTATTATGAAAAAGCTCCAACTTCCTACTCCATCACATCACCTCCTGCTATTATTATTGCCATTGGCACACATTGTGAATATTTAATTTATTTAGATTTTATCAAACAAACACAGTTTATATAGCTAATTTATTGTAAATATGAATTACAGTGAAGATAAAGGTGAAAACTGTAACTGCAATCACTGCTGTTACCATAATTGAATTTTAATTTAATTTTACCATAATTTATCATATTATTTGTACTGCGATTTCATTACAAAAAATTACAGATTTTTACCTTGTAGTTTTTGTTACCTTCATATTTATAGGACCTTTATATTTTCTACCTTGTATTTTTAGTGCCGTGTATTCTCTTTACCTTGTATTTTTATTAACTTTTATATTTATTACCTTTGTATTTTCATTAGTATAGGATGTATGTTATTTTATGTCATTGTCTCTATGTCGCAGTCGTTACATAAGCAATTTCCTTAGGGACAATAACGTTTTTCTGATTCTGATTCTGAAATACTTGAGAATTCTGCTGCTCCAAATGTAGACTGAGAGTACTGCACCCTCCTGCCGTCGGGGGTCTGCACTCCCAAGATGAACTTACTTAAAATCCCCCATATTGGGAAACTACCACTAGTGCAATTCATGGATTTGTTCGTCTAAAAATGTCGATTTCAGGCAGTATCAGTATCCTTAGGCTCCTGTGTCCTAGGACATTCTGGCCACGCCCACTTGCAATCGTCTGCACCTGTATCCTGTTTGTAGCTCTGCGCTCTTGTCTTGTATGAACCTGTATACTGGACGCTTTTGCATAGAAAGGGCAGTGGTGGTCTAATGGTTGCCCTTGGGCTCTGAAGGTCGCAGATCCACCCCCCCACACTGCTCTCTGGGTTGTTGATAGCTGCCCACTGCTCCATGCATGATGGGTAAATTGCAAAGGTCGCATTTCGATGTGGTGCACTTTGTGTGATGGGGTGTATACACATTTTTTTTACAGTCTTCTGCTGCCTGCACAGGACTTTTAATATGGAGCTGAAATTTCAAATTTCAGCATCGTAGATCTTAATTTACGCAGATTTGGTGAAGAGTGTAAATTATGATGTAATTGAACATTTGGAAAACCTTAACCTAACCCTAACTCTAGTTACGGCTCTGTCCAGGGAATCAGCCGGTTTCTAGGACGTCCCATAGTTAGCTTCATGCACTAGAACTTCAGGTCCCTGAAGAGTCCCACAGCACACAGTGAGCAAAAGTAAATGAACCGTCCCAGGCTGGTCAGAACTAGACCAACGGAGATGTGACTTATGTAAATGTTTGTAGGTCTTGGCTGTTACTGACCTGTGTGGCCCAGAGAAAGTCCAGGCGCAGCTTGAGCTCCAGCTGGCGGGAGTGCAAGGCTAGAGCGCTGGAGAAGAGCAGCAGGGAGAGGATGGGCTCGTAGCCACGGACGTTAAAGGATCCCACACTTCCCCTGTGAGGACCATAAAGCTCACATGAACACATATACCATCCAAAAAGCCCATCAGATGAAGGTGACCCTTCAAATTCAACAGTTTTAAATGTTATAATTAAATAAACAACTCAACAGTAGATTATAATAATAAAACAAAAGGATTAACTTCTTTTTGTTTGCCAAAAAATAATTCTTGACAACTATATAGTATTTTTAATGTATATATATAGATATATAGACCACTTGACAAATGGCAAAAAATCATATGTTGCATGGTTTGATCTTAACAAGGTTCCATGTAGAGCTTCAACATCTACAAGAAGAAATCAAAAGTTTATGACCACACCTACAAAAAACCCGTAAACCCCCCAAATTAGATATCAACGTTATAAAAGTTCCACCATTATTGTTGATCACTTCCTGCTTGATGCAAACGTTTTCATGAGGTGAGTGGAAACATTTCTGAGTCTGCGAAATCTTCCTGCAGGTTTTTCTGCAGTTAAATGAGGATTTTGATTTGTCTTTCTGACCAGCAGACGAACAGTTCTCTCTGAGAGTTTTCTTGTTCTTCCATCCCATCTTGACCTCCACAGTTCTCCTGAACTGCCATCTCTTAATTACATTTCTCACTGTGGAAATTGCAACGCTTTGCTATCATCTTGTAGCTTCTCCTGCATTGTGAGCATCAATAACTTTCATTTTCAGAGTCTTACTCAGCTGCTTAGAGGAACCCATGGTTGCTGAGTGCCCACAAGTGTGTGCACAAGGTTTGAAGAGTCATAGTATTTGTAAAGCTTTGAAATTGGCACCAGCTGACATTTACTAATGATCACGAGGGGGGCCTACTCACTATTAGGCAGGTGGTCTTAATGTTATGGCTGATCATGAGGCGGCCCTGCTGTTATGAGAGTGTATGTTGCACCTGATTTAATGCGAAGTCCACGTATGTTATTTGCCTGTAGATCCTCATCGTTCACACTCATTAACAAGTGCTTAAAAAACAAATCTGCCAAAGTGAGCGTGTTCAGCAATGGCCGTCAGCATCACAGAGGAGAATGTTCTGAGAATGTTCTGAGAATGTTCTGAGCAGGAATAAACTGCAGGAGAACGAGCTGTCAG
Source organism: Lepidarchus adonis (assembly GCA_037576955.1). Classification (NCBI taxonomy): domain Eukaryota; kingdom Metazoa; phylum Chordata; class Actinopteri; order Characiformes; family Lepidarchidae; genus Lepidarchus; species Lepidarchus adonis. Next base: position 4,380,039 of record JBBIGC010000013.1, on the reverse strand, counting down.
CTCTCAGGCACGGAAAGGATGCAGGGAAGCACCTGGGGGGATAGAAACCATCTGGCCGACCCAAAAACAACCTTGCTCAATCGGGCAGCCGCATCTCATTAACAGCTACTGATCTTTCTGTAGTAGGGTAGACTGTGTCTGCTTGGAGACTCTGGCCACGCCCCCTTGCTATTTTCCTCACCTGTGTCCTGTTTGTAGCCCTGTTCTGATAGTGTGTATGACAGGGCAGTGGGGCCCTAGCGCATTCAGTCTATCGTATGATTTTCTTTTAAGGGATTTTTCGTGCTCTGAAATATATTACAGCGGGTACGTTGGAGATCCGTTACTAATGCGGCATAACGGAATAAGTACCTGGTGAACAATGCCGTCCTCCTCGTATAGCGAAACGTGTATTCGTCCGCTCCGCTCGTTAACTGGCTTTGTTTTTACGTTGCAAACATCGTACGACTGAATAATGAAACAAGACTTAATACGTTTATTGGATCTGGCGACGTAATCACGAATTATCGACATAACCCGAGGACCCTCTGTATATATATTAACATTATCTTCAGTTTCAGACCATTTAGCTGCTTTGAAGACCCCATGGCTGTTGGATGTACGGCATTTGAAGGGCCACATGATTAATTATACTTTGGAATCATCAACACTATGTAAGTATGTATGCACTAGGGGTGGGCCAAAATATCGATATGGCGATATATCATCGTACTTGCTCACACAATACAATAATTGATACGCAGACGGCAATATCAATATTTTAATTAACAAACATTTGTCGCCAATTTGTCTCACCAGCGTTGCTACTTCATGTCTCCTCTGGGTGGCGCTGCAGAACACGGGGAACCTCATCAACAGAGAGACACATTGAACGCTGGACTAAAAGTTGACCAATCACATTTAAATCTAAAGTCTGGGTTCTCTTTGCTTCGGTTTTAGAACATTGATGGAACAGACGGTGGATTATTTTATGATGGTCATATCTCTGTTCTTCTCTTTGCTGCATGTCGATGTGATAAACATGCGTCAGTAAAACACACATCGCAGGAGAACTTCTTTGAAAAAGAGTGAAAAGCTCTAATAATGCAAGTGTGCAGAAATGCTCACCCCCTTAATCATTTTGATCAAACATAACGTAGCGCTAATTCGTTTCAACATAGAGAAAGTTAAACTAGAAACTGTACCGGAGGCCCCGCCTTCCAAACACACATCATCAATGTGATTGGTGAAGACACGATGACTCTTGACTCGTTTCATGGGCGCAATGCATTGTGGTCTATGTAGTGTATGTTGCAACAAAACCGTTGGGAATGTGGCGTAAAAAAATGGAAAGAGAGTCCGAGTAGTAATTTGAGTTTCAGACGCTAGAGGGAGACAGTAACTGTTGTCTGTATGGAGTAAAAGAATAATTAAAGCCGCGGGTCACATACGTCATCATGCTTTCGAATGAGTGTTTGCGCTGGTTTCTGCAGAGGTGTATTCACTCTGAAAACGAATTAGTGGTTTCCCCATGCTTCTGACCACGATAGCAAAGAAAATAGAGGAAAGGTAAGGTTATATCGATGATATATCGATATATCGATGATCACCGAATCGCGATATTATCGTTATCATGGGCTAAATATATCGTATCGTATCATATCGTGAGATACCCTGCGATTCCCACTCCTAGTCTGAGTATAAATGTCTTGTTCCATGCAAATTCCTTAAACGTTCACATGAAGCTACAGGTTTATGGTTTTCAGTCGTAATTACGGAGACACACCACCAGAGTCAATGGTACGTTAGTGTTCACTGAACTGGCCACAGCAGTGTTGCTGTTTAGAACAAGGTCGGCGAGTGCAAGCACAGGGTCCACCTCTCTAATACAGAGACAATTCAGTGTCTGTACATATCTGCCTATCCTTCTCTTTCTCTCCCACAGTTCCTCTTAAGAGCCCCTTCACTGAGTGGGTGGCATGTTAGATGCCACTCACAGTATTTGTGCCCTGATTGTTTTCAAAGGTTCGTGTTCGGCTAATGAGCCTCTGCTCAGCATCAAACACTTAGGAGAGGTCGAACAAAAACGAGAGCGTGCGCAAAGAGAGTAGGGCTTCATTAAAAGGGATGGAAATACCTTTTAATTATCAGATATGGAAATCACACTTAAATTGTGGCCTATTTCTTAAAAAGCTGTAGGGGACTGGTACACGGTAGCATGGTGACTTATATTTAGGCTCAACAGGAGAAAAGATTTGTCGTTTTTAAAAATAGTTTGAACTGGAAGAATCGTGACAGATGTAAGCAAATGTGAATGGGTCAGTTTATTGTAATTTCACATGGTGATGAGAGGAGGTATATCCATTCCCGTGCTAGTCCTTCAAACAGGGGAAGCTCATTTTTAGTCTGCATCAAAAAATGTGTTATATTTGTACATGAATTCTGAGCTTTCATCAAGAGGACAACAGTATTTTTTTTGTCACAGCACTTCCAGTCGGCTGTTATTTTTTCCTCATTTATCCCCAAATCAGTCATGGGTGTTGGTCGGCCCTGCTGTTTAATTCTCTTCTCATAAGGAAGATTATTAAAAGCAAATGAACAGTATTTGCACCGTCTGCCATACAGTTCACTATCTGCTAGTCTTCTACCACAAGCTACTTTGAATGAAAAATCGAACAAAACTGAAACAAGAACGATTTTGAATTTAAAATATGATTTATACGAACAGAAATAATTTATATTATCAGCCAATAACATACAATGTACAACAGTTAGTTTCACAACTTTGCTTACAAATCTGCAAGGAACTGAGTTCTAAATCGATATTAAAAATGTCTATTAAAAGGGGGTCCTGCTCCGCCCACTGCCCCATTAACTCCCAGAGAAGCTGAGCTTCCCTGGAAGTGACAATTTTGCTTGTCCTGAACTTATGCCATGGGGCCGTTCCTCTGTCTGTCCACCAAACAGAGACCCACCTGAGGCTCTGTTATGCCCTTTTCGGGGCGTTTTATGCTGCTTTCCCTTTCAATTTGTTGAAATTGTTTTGTTGAATGTCAGTATTTCAACATTTCAGGACAATTATTTCCCATTACCAATGTACAGTTCTACAGCTTCACATCTTTTCAGAGCCACAGTGCTGAGCTTCTGTGACTGTCACTGTCTCATGCCAGTGAGAGCTGCTAGAGCTGAGTGGGTTTAAGGCGAGAAGAATGGACGAGTCAAAGGAGCAGTAAGTGGACAAATGAAATCCTGGGAGATGTCATAGACACTGATGATATTCAATGATGTGGGCGTCTGTGTAATTTGCTAATCACTGAAAACAGAATCAATTTCATGTCTTTTTTTTTACCAAAAGTAAAATAAAGAAAAAAAATGGACTTTTGCACAGAGCTGCATGATAATGAACACAAATCCAGTTGTGCGTGTATTATGTCACCTACCCAGCTATCGCCCGTCGGTAGCCGCTCAGCTCCAGCACGGTGATGTAACTGACCGCCACCATGACCAGTACAAGCACCTTGGGCAGCCAGGACACTCTGAGGAATAGGGCC
>JBBIGC010000013.1:4316454-4327247 GCA_037576955.1 Lepidarchus adonis | reverse complement strand
TACTACTACTACTGCTACTACTACTGTCACTACTGCTACTACTACTGCTACTACTACTACTACTACTACTGTTACTACTACTACTATTGCTACTACTGTTACTACTACTACTGCTACTATTTCTCCTACTACTGTTACTACTTTTACTGCTAATAATGTTATTTATACATGTATTATTATTGATGTTATTTTATTATTTTCAACATATTAATGATAATTATATATATAAATAAAGGTTTGTGTGCGTGTGTATTTGTTTCTACATGGGGACGTTTCTTTTTCATAAATAAATTTTTTTTTTTTATCATAATTATCTGTAACAAAACAATAAGTAATTTTTATTTCAATTTCCCTTAAAAACAAACAAACAAACAAATAAGTCCTCAAACAAATCAAAGAACAATTAACCTTCGTTTTAAAAGGACGTTTCTTAAATAAAGTGCAGTAACGACGCTGCGCGCACACGGTGTATAAAACCCACTTTATTTTTTCTGTTTGTATTTAGAACACGTTCGACACTTTTTCACCGTTTATTTCCGTTGTAATCTCATAGTACGTGTGTATCGTGACAATAAACTGCATGTACTCGTTCTAAGTTAGGGGGCTTCGCACTAGGGCACTAGCGGACGAGCCTCGCATGCGCTAATTGGAACACAGCCCGCGTCTCTGGCGCGCGCCCCCGCCCTCCAGACCGTCGCGCTGCTGCTCGTTCAGTCTCCATGATCTGACAACAGCGCGAGCGTCTGCAGCGGTTTCCCGCGGCGGGAGGAGGGCGCGCGACGCGACTGTAACTGGATGTGCAGCGAACAGCGCGACGCCGGTCACACGGCGGACTCCGCACCTTGTAGCTGAACTCGAGCGCGCGGATCGACCTCTGCCGCAGCCGCAGCGTCTCTGCGCGGGAGATGGAGAGCGCGCGGGCAGCGGCCAGGCCGCCCGAGGGCGCGTGGAAGTCCAGCACGAGCGGCGGCGGTGAGTCGAAGCCCGAGGCTGCGCGCGTGGAGCTGAACAGACAAGCGGCGAAAGCGGCGAAAAACGGGCGCGCGGCTCCCGGCACCGGGACCGGCACCGGCCCGAGCTCGAGCTCATTGCTGTTGAAGAGGCGGCGACTCAAGAGGAACCTGTCGGCCGCCTCGGCCTCCACCTCCACCTCCACCAAGCTGAGCTCGGCCGCGGCGCCCTCATCCTCATCCTCGTCGTCTTCCTCATCCTCATCCTCCTCTTCCTCTTTGCACACGCGCAGTCTGGACCGGAAGGCTCTGCTGAGGCACCGGCAGGCCGCTGTGGTCCAGCTGCAGGCCGCTGACCGGCAGTGGGTCCGGGCCGACCTGCACCGGGGGGCGGTGCACGTCTACGACAGGTCCTGGGACAGGTCGAGCCCCAGGCCGGTCTTGTGTACACTGGAGACCACGGCGGGCGAGATCGCCCGACGACTCGGCCAGGCGGGCAGCAAGGTGGGGTCGGTGGTCCGGGCGATCGGGAGTGGCCGGCCGCCCGCGGAAGTTGACGGGCGTCTGAGGCCGGAGGGCGACCGGCTGCGACTCTTCTTGTTCGAGAAGGACGAGGGCGACGGCCGGTCAGAGGATTTTGGCCTGTACTCCCCAGAGGTCTCGGTCACTGCCAGCCCCTTGACGCCCAACGGCAACAGCGAGGGCTCGGTGCGGAGCTTGGGGTCCCGACTGGCAGAGCACCGGGACTCCCTGAGCGACGACATGATCTTGGGCACGGACGCGTCTGCCCTTAGCCCCCCGTTCGAGTGCCCTGACACCTACGGGAGCTCCTCGGATGAGCTGGAGCTGGACGGGCCGGTCGCTGGGGACCCCGGGGACTCGGCGAGCAGAGTCCCGGCCTCTATAGAGGACAGGACGGACGTGAACGGGGCGATCAGCCCTGCTCCTGTCTCGCCCGGGCCTGGTCCCGGTTCTCCGGGCCCGTCCGAGCGCCTCGGCCCTCCGGAGGCTGAGGGTCGAGACACTTCGCCGGCGCTTTACGTGCAGCTCCATGGCGAGGCGGCCCGGCGGCTGGCCCGGGACGAGAGGCCTCTGCAGATCCAGAACGAGTTTCTCTTCAAACTGGGATTTAAGGACCCGTGGAGGGTGCAGGAGGAGGGCATGAACACGGAGCTCGGCTCGCTGCTGCGCTTCTATGCAGGTAAGAAGCTCAACCTTCACTTTGCTGTAGGTCTGGGGGTTCCTGGGGTGAGTAAAGTGGACTGTGGTGGTCCCATCAAAAGCAGCTTGACTGTTCCTCACCTCACAGCAGGGGGGTCCAGCTCTGGTCCTGGAGGGCAGGTGTCCAGCACAGTTTCCCTGATTAAGCACACCTGGATCAGCTCACCTGTTCATTGCCAGGTGGGTTGAGTGCGTTGGCAGAGGGGAGCTCCTGAACTGTGCTGGACACCGGCCTTCCAGGACCAACTCTGGACACCCCTGAATTACACCTTCAAGACCTCAGGGTCTCTGATTGGTTAATTGGCACCATGATGTGCTTAGGGTCTCTGATTGGTTAATTGGCGCCATGATGTGCTTAGTGTCTCTGATTGGTTAATTGGCGCCATGGTGGGCTTAGGATCTCTGATTGGTTAATTGGCGCCATGATGGGCTTAGCGTCTCTGATTGGTTAATTGGCGCCATGGTGGGCTTAGGATCTCTGATTGGTTAATTGGCGCCATGATGGGCTTAGGGTCTCTGATTGGTTAATTGGCGCTATGATGGGCTTAGGATCTCTGATTGGTTAATTGGCGCCATGATGGGCTTAGGGTCTCTGATTGGTTAATTGGCGCTATGATGGGCTTAGGATCTCTGATTGGTTAATTGGCTCCCAATGGTGACCCTCTGCCCTGCTTTGTTCCAGTAAGGCTCTGTGATTGGCTGAATCGTTGTTTTCTTCTTCTCGTGGTGGTCTGCAGGTCTGCAGGTGGCTGATGCAGCCCGTTAGCTCTGCGTTGGTGTGTGTACTGTCATCCCGAGTCATTCACAGTCACGTTGGGTTTCGTGACAACACTGCGTCGTGCTCCAGGCACCATTTGGGTTAACGTTCCCTTGGGACCCCGCTCATCACAGGACGTGGGACTGGAGAGCTTTTTCTTGTGCTAAGCTCCTTTTTTAATTCCGCTTTTCCTCCCCACAAGTCCACTCGCTGGTAAACGCCTTCAGCCTGGGTTTACCGCAGCTGCTAAGTGCTGCGCTCTTGTTAAAGAGGAGAAAAAAACTGCACGTTTACTGCCTCACCGTTCTGGTGATACAGTGGTGATGAATGGAACCAGACGGCTGAAGAGGTTAATGCCACTTAAAGCTCCCATGGTGAAATCCCTCGACACGGACAGTTGTTACACTAAAGCATCGTTTTTTTGTTCCCACGTAGGGTTATTTGTGGTCTTGGACGCCAAACAAAATGGCTATTTTTGTGTTGAAGAGCCCTGGTTCCTTTCACCACAGGTTTACAGTGGATAAACAGCTGGACTTCCCCTTTTAATTGGTCCTGAGTGTATTGCATAGACCTGCAGTTACACTTTGCATACCTCTGGTTCTGACTGAGTGATAAGGTTTAAAGAAGTGTAGTATCAGCTACAGACTCGGGCTAAATATATCCAGGACCACAGTAGACGCCCTGGTTGCCCATAGACTATCTCCTGACGTCTACTACACAAGCATTGGGCTTGTTTCATAAAGCTTGATTTCTCAACTTAAGCCCACAGTGGGGATTGGCCAATGGGAACTTTCCCTCACCCCTAATTCTGGCTTGAGTCCAGCTCTAAGGTCTTAGTCAAATTCAGAAATCTCCCGTGTTTGTCGCTCGACACCCTTTCACTTATAGGTGGGCAAAAGTATCTTATCACAATGTTTTGAGATATTTTCACGACTCACAATACGTCAAGATATGTTTTTTTCCATCATCCGTTAAGACGAAAACAATATAAAGATGCCGCATTTGGGGTGAAAAAATATCAATCGTGAGTAGAAATAATTTTTATTCGGTTTCATACTCCACAGTACCACTCGTTCACTTAAACGAGACTAATGAAGCTCTGTTTGAAATAACACATGATGTTTGACAAAGTGCCAACGATATGCTCAAGAAATCATATTGGATAGAAGTTATCACGATGATAAATATTGTCGTATCGCCCAGCTCTACCTGCTGTAGGTTTGCCAGGGCCCTGGAGGGCCGGCGCCCAGCACTGTTTGGTAGGTCCCCTCCTTAAACACACTCACTTAGAGGTGTGCGATACGGCTGAAATATATCACGATACTTTTTTCACGAATTTTTTCCGATACTCGATGTCACGATATGCATTTTTTCGTAGTCCATTAAGAGAGAACAAATGAAAAAGAGCCAGTGACGCCAAACCACAAAAATTATAACTAAATTTTTTGTATTCAGTGTTTCTCACATCACAGTTTAGTAAATTCACTAAGACCAGACTGGTGATCAGTTCAACAGGGTTTTTTCACGTACTAACAATATCACAGTATGTTCGGAAAATCAGATTGTGGCCGCAATTTATCACCAAAACTATAAATATCACTGTATCGCCCAACTTCACACCCATTGGCAATCGGTAGGTGAGTTGATCCAGGTGATTGAGCAAATGAACAGTCAGTTCTTAAAGCTGATGTGTTGGAAGATGGAAAAATTGGGGTCTGAGGGCCAAACTGATGAATAGATGACTGGATCTGAGCATGTCAGGGTGGTTTCTAGTGGTCGGTCCCAACCTACTACTGGTGGTAGTAGAAAGGGGTTTTTGGTGGAGCAGGGGGGACTTGGCTGGTGGTTTTAAAGTTATGGCTGTAGTTTTTGAATAACACACCCACCCCTGTGGATCCCATGTATATTTTCTTTGCTGTAGCACCTACGTCATTATTCAATAGCTAACGAGTCGCTTATTGGGGTAGGATTGTGAAACCCATAGTAACATATAGCCTAGTGTGGAGCGTCACGATACGGACAAAGTAACAGTATTGCGATTATACAGCGATATATTGGGTTAAAGGGTTAATTTTTAAAATAAAAACCTGAAAGTATTGTTAAAGCTTCAGTGTTCAGTCTTCGTCCAAATATGGAATTTAATCTCGATTTTAAATTGCTTTTGTGAGGTCACAAAACCAACACTTTTGCATATACTTCCTGCAACAATTTAACCCCGCCCCATAAGGCGGTTCTCAGAAGCTTTAGGATTGGTTCTACGCTCATTTACATATCGAGACCTTGATGTTGCAGAGTGTTTAAAAGTTTGTGCTCCCACTCGTGCCCCATGTATAGAGTCGTCCTTGCGGTTCTAGACAGTTATGGTTCAGGCTGCGAATGTAAATATTTAACCACCTCTCCGTGCGAACGTAGTCCACCATGTTCAGGCGCCGGGAATTTGCAAGTGGTGGCATGTAAAAATAAATAAATACTTCTTTCAAAATCAGACGTTCCACTTTTATTTTCTCTCCTTCTCTCTCACACACACACACACACTTCCCTCCCGCTCTCACGCACTTTCTCTTCGGCCTCTCGTCGTGGGTAATAAAACATGGCAGCGTCCTCTGCTCCCATGACACGGCCACAAAGCCGCCGCGGCCAACTTATGGTGCTTGGACCCCGGCCTTGTTCCGGATCTCGCTCCATTATCATGGGACTGAAAAGCTTGAATGCGCTGTTGCTGGAATGGACAGAGGGGCCCTAAACGGGGCAGAATTGGGCGGGGGGTAAAGGCCGTCCCTCCGCTCCTGGCTCCCTCTGGTCATTCAGATGCAGTGTGGCCTTTCTGTTTTTGGCAAGCGAGCTGCTACCGTCTCGCGGCTCATTCTGCGCCAAAATGCGTCGGCCCGCCCCGTCGCAGGGGGAGCGATGGCTGCAGGAAACGCTTTCATTCACTCGGCTGGGGAAAGCAGGGATGGTGAGAATACGGATGGGTTTTGAGGGAGGGAGGGAGGAAGGGAGCGGTAGTTTGGTTCGCGGAGAACGACTTTGCAACACTGCGCTGCTTTTTTTGGCTGAGGAGGAGTTGCAGGGTTGTGGTGCGGTGGAGGAAGAGAACATTGTTTTTTATGCACATACGTCACATTCAGGAGTTTAAACACGTGTACATAAAAGCGACGGTGGCAGTTGAGTATTAAACGAGTGGAGAATGTGCTTTCCAGTAATTATTAGAAAGCATGGGAGCTGGAAAGCGGAATTAAGACATTGTAGGAGTGTCCAGAATGATGAATTGCATCCTGCTAGTGAGTGAAAAAGCTGCGTAGCACCAAGAATGAAAGGTTCCCAGAGTTTGGAACCGAGGTAAATCTCCATTCGTGTTCTTTGAGCTCGGTCGGTTCACGCTGACCCACTTTCTGTAACCGTATTGGCCGCTTGCTTTTGTTTTTAGTTCTGCCAGGGAGGGGTGGAAGATGTTTCACAATAAGCAAGCTAAGTGCTTCCATATTTCGTGACTCTGCTGTCAGGTTCTGCTGTTTTTCTCACAGCGTTTCCATCATTGGTGTCAAAGCTATTGGCGATGCGCAGTCAGGCCCACCCTTCACAGCTTGCTCAGCTCTAACCTCAAAACCTTGTTGTAGAACTAGGCTGCATCAACACTAGCATTAGTGGCTAGTCAGCCCACAGTCATAGCCTCGAACCACCTCTGGAATGATCCCTCTATCTGATCCATTTTTCCCTAGTGAATTTTCCCTTTTTTTGGTTGACAACCTTTATGGTCAAGACAAGCAGGAGGTGGGACCATCGTGGAAAACCTTCCAGAGAACCTGTTTAGCCCAGATGAACGTTTAGCTTTTTTAAAGAATCGTTTCAGGTTGAAAGACCTTTCTAACATTGGAAATACATTCATATCATAGCACGCATCATTAAAAGTCATTAAGAGTGAATCTGGTCCAGTTGTCAAATGGATGGTTTGTGAAGTAATGTGCGTTTCTTAAGGTTTTCGAAGCTCCGGTTATTTGAGTGGCTGGCGAATGATGAGGAATTTAGTGTTAACACCAGTTAAACCTAGCGTGAGGCTACTGAACACTGGGCAAGAAGATGCTAAAGTTGTGGAAACTTGGTGTCAGCAATTCTAGGACTTCATAATGTTCTTAAATTACAGTTGTTGAAATCTGAAGAAACCCTGAGAATGTAGAGGGGCAATGATACCAATTATTTCCCATAATTCTGTACAGTATGGCGACATAATTTAAATCCATCAAAAATGTCCCTTGCTCGTTCAAATACTCAACGGCCCCAGTCCTAATGTTTATAACTGTAGGGTTCTATTGACCAAACACATTCGTAATTATTACAGTTATTACTTTCGTAACTGTGCCTTTAAGACTGATATATGTAGCTGAGCTCTGTTCTGATTGGCTGCCTTGTATTGTGCCTTTTTAACCTCCTTATAACTTCGCTGTGAATGGGTGGAGCTGAACTGCTGGAGGCTGAATGGGTCTTTGCTTTCGTCCACTATACATTTGAAATGAAAATGGTCACTTTTGGCTTTCTGGCAGTGGCGGAAGCCGAAAATTCGAGACGTCTTTTCGAGTCACAGACTAAAGTAAAAGCGCAAAATAAGAAAATGTAATGGAATTTATTGCGTTGGATGACCGGCAGTTGGGTCGTTGACTTTGTTGAGTTGGATCGTTTGGCCCATACTGACGTCTACATACCGTAATCATTGTAAGGAGTTTATTTAATAGTTATTTTTAATTTTCATTTAGTATTTGGTGTAGTTTTGGCCATGGAATTCCCTGAATTCCCTAGAATTTATGACCTTCTGATGAAAAAGCCTGGCCATCACAGCGCCATCTCCACCTTCTTTACTGATTGATGATGATGTGAATACAGTAAATGCTAACCAGAATGCTAACAGTCACGATGCCACAGTGAAGTCACATGACTTATCTCCTTAATCAGCAGGTAGGCGGGGGAAGCTTACTGATGCCCTCAGGAGCTGACAGTAATGCAGAATACACAGTCAAGAACGAAAGCTTATCCGCAGCCGAAGACAATCCGTGCAAGTCGAAACCTGATCCGGAGAACCATACATTTCCTACTGTCAACGGTTGCTTCAGTTCACCTCACGACACCTTACCAGCACCATACATTCAGAGAAACACCACCAGCGCGATAACGAATGTCCCTTAAATATTTTATACAGAGTTTCTGGAATAGTCTAAAATTTTCAAATCTGAATTGAATACCTTCAAATGTTCTGTGCTAGTTCTTGGGTCTTCAGTGTGTTTTCAGTTGTGTTAAGTCTGGTAGACCAAGGCTGATGGCTGAGATAAACGGTAACCCGCTCTAAATGGATCTCCATAGATGAAGATAGATGGTTTGTGAAGTAAAGTTTTGTTTTCTAAGCTCCAGTATTTGAACATTAGTCTGTATGGGGATGATGAGAGTGATGTGTTTAGTGTTAAACCCAACATGAAGTTACAGCACATTGGGTAAGAAGACGCTAAAGATGTTCAAGTTTGGTGCGAAGGCTCTAAAGTCACATGAGAATCCGAAAAATATCAAATCAGCTAAAATTCTCCAGAAAACACATCCGCCGTTACGCGGTATTGTATGATTTTCCCTAGACTCGCTCTAAAGGAAACCGTCTCTTCACTCTTCTCCCATGCCAAAGTGAGGAGATAAATGTGAATAATTAATTAATTAATTCTCAGACTCTGATTTTTTTTATATCCTTTCTACATTTTTTACTAGTGTGAATGCGAAATTGGTCTAAAATTTCATTTTTAAGTCTTAAAGTTGTTGAAATCTGCAGAAACCATGAGCAAAAATACCCATAATTCCTATAATAATATGCAATATGGTGACATCTTTTAGATCCAGCAAGGAAACCTTCAAAAATGTGATTTTATATATTATTGTTCAAATATTCTAATTTTTTAGGTGCATAGGCCCACCTATGACATCTGTCGGGATATATTGACCAAAAGAATTCATAATTATTATTACAATTATTTTCATTACTGTACCTATTACATATATATCATACTGATATAAATGTAACTGGGAGCTGTTCTGATTGGCTTTTTGGATTTTTTTTTTTTATATCCTTTCTACTTTTTGTTTTACCAGTGTAGATGTAAAATTTCAATCATAATGCTCTTAAAAGGTCTTTAAAAGTCTGAAACCTGCAGAGTATTGATAAGTCTGCATATGATCTTATTACAGAATGCCCACATCCTCAGTATGCTCTATTAAGTTTTTTCTCAAGCTTTAAGAAACATTTATGAGTGTAGCAGTAAAATGTTCCAAATAAAATCTGACTGGCTTATGGATCCAGATTTGAAGCCTAGTTTATGAATGGGAATGTTTTTAACACACGTGTAGTCATTAGTGTTATTGGCAGTATGAAGGGGTGTGTAATGATAGCAGTGTGATAAGGAACTGGATAAAGCAGGTAATGCTATAAATGGCCAGAAGCGCAAAATCTATTACAGAACACATTGTACATTGTAAGTCTTGGCACTCGAGAAATGTACAGTCAAACCCTGTTAGCTCGCCCCCCCCGTTATCTCGCCAAACCCACCTCTCGCCATAAAATGCTGCAGAACAGATTTCCTTCAAGGTTATTTACCTGTTTAAGTCGCCAATCTCGCCTCTCGTCCTTGCCACAAAGTGTCAGGTGTCTGCATTTCTCCAGCTATAGCTCGCCAAACTTGGGTCCGTGTTAGCACTGTAGCCTATAACGTGCTCAGTCATGCTAATTCTATAAGTCAACTGCTGATGTTGGTGGGTGTGTTGCACTAGCATACGATGGACCAATCATTGACGCAGTCTGGTTGGTATCTGGACCAATCAACAAGGAACATCTCAAGTGAGTAAAAACAGTTGCATCATGCTGAGCTTAAAGCTGCTTATCGTTTGCTAGATCGCAAAATGTGACTATTACTGAATCTGATTTTTGTGAAAAAACAACCAGTTTACTAAAACTAGGATTTTAACGATTTGCAGTATGATTGTTGTGTTGTTTCAAGGCCAGACACAGTGAAGCGAGTCAAGTCACTTGCGGTGAAAGTGCAGGGGTCTTCACTTTATAACCCATTGCGATCGCCAAATTTAGGGCCCAGACCAATGAGGAGAGCTAGCGATGTTTGACTGTGTATGTAAGAGTAGTTTAGAGGCAGTGAGTGTTTTTATATGTGTATTTTCAGACACTAATATTAGAACAATACAAGTAAGATTAACACAGTGAATGGTACATGTTTGTCAATTTGTTAAGTTTCCATTTCCAGAGTTCTCCTTGTGGAAGCTGGAATTGTCTGTAGGAACCATCTGATCCCTTGTTTGGGCTCAATCAGTGGTTAAATCAAGTGCTGCTGCTTCTTTTTACACATTTTTAACAGATTTTTTGTATTTTGCTGCAGACACTCGCAGCTGAGATAAATGTCAACAATGTTTTTTTTTTTGCACATTATTGTAGATCAGTCTGCATAGGACCACATTACCAGAACACCCTTATCCACAAAATGCAGAACATGCACGTCCTCAGTATGTATCGTTAATTTATTCAGTGACTCAATCATTCTACTCCCACAGCTGTTTACACTGAATTTACATCCATTGGTTTCGGAAAGTTTCCATGTTGGAGGACCTGGTTAGTGTAGCCCATGTCCTACACCAATCTTTTTCGCACCATGGACCGGTTTAATGTCAGACAGTGTTTTAACGGACCGGCATTTAAAGTGTTGCGGATAAAAACAACAAAATAAAATGATACGACCAACACAAAAACTGTGGTATTTAGTAAATATAATCATAAAGGTGAATCCACTGTGTAATTATGTAACTTTATTAGCAGCGTCTTTCTGAAATGCGCTAAC
>JBBIGC010000013.1:4232036-4246271 GCA_037576955.1 Lepidarchus adonis | reverse complement strand
TCTATCTATCTATCTATCTATCTATCTATCTATCTATCTATCTATCTATCTATCTGTCTGTCTGTCTGTCTGTCTAGGTTAAATACTTAAGCTGTACAGTACTGTATACAGTATACATTACAGTCCTGAAAAAGCAAGTAGTCATTAACATAAATATACAGACAGACAGACAAACAGACAATCAGAAAAGACACTGTATTTTTCCAATGATAAGCCGCCCCATTCTATAAACCTCAGAAAATGCTAATTTATGATTTAATACTCTAAGATTACTGAATTTGTCGATCTGAAGTAGAAGCGTCTAATTTGGCCTCTTGAGCCTTTGCAGCTATTTACCAGTGACATTATACCGTAGTTGATCATAAACAATTTAATTGATCCAATTTGGAACTTATCAATATCATTCCACAACGCAAAAGCTACTCTGCAGAATCTAAGCTCCAGGCGTCTGTAATATCCAAAATGAACACAAAATGAACACAAAGCAGCACAGGTCACAATTGACATTTACGGATCCAATAGTTAAGCCTAATAATGTTAGCATTTCAGTGTTGGTGATTTTATACTGAAGAATTTACATGTAGATGGATGACTGACATCGCTGCATGATGGAGCAGTGCTGAGCCGTTTTCCAGCTAATCATAAGCTGCATTTAGACGAGATCAACTCTACAACCGCTTTTATTTTACAATACACAGAGAGTCTGCGTATTTTGGTGCATCGAGGACTAGCATGATGGCTAGGCTAACTGCTAACTAATGGTAGTTTCAGCAAGGTGTTTGTTTCCTTTTTCCAGTGGAGTGTTGTGGGATATGGCGATTTCATGGGAGCAATGCATTATGGACTGTGTAGTGTGTAGCGGAGAACAGGTGGGTAAGTGTGGGCAGAAAATGGATGGAAAGAGCTTTTAGCGGAGAGAGAGCACGAGTTAGCAGCGCACATTGGAGCAGCTTGAAAATGGAAACAGTGAGCAGAAATTTTGCTGAGAGAAAACAGAAATGAATAAATAAAATCATGGGTCCCAAGATGGAACTCTGCCTCCAAGTGAATGTGGAAGAAGTGTTCGCATTCGATGTTTAAGACAATGGTGATGGGGCGAGCACGGGAAAGGTAACATAAGCAATGGCTCTTTACATGTTTTATACTGACCCGTCACTGATCTGTCTTTGCTTTGTGTTGCTTTTCAAACAGCACATTTAAATGTAAATAATCATTTGGGGGTGTCGTCTTTCTGTACTAAATTATACTTTTAGCGAATATGTTTTCATGTTTTTAGATATGACGCCCCATTTAAGCAAAGTGCACCAATACCAGGTTTGTAAAATCAATATATTAGCCGCAGCCTGTCGTTGGGGAAATACGGTAATGTTACGCTGCATTCATGTTACATTCATTCACAATTGATCACTGACCACTGTACTCAAAACACGTCTCCTGACTCACCCTGTAAACAGGGGCTTTTTCCACACGTCTTTTCCATGCCCTAAACTACAGAGTTCCCTGAAAGCGCCTTATATTATCTCAACAAGTCTTCCAGCGCAAAGCCCTGCTTTCAACTGAAACATTTCGCACACACACACGGACACACACACACACGAACACACACACAGAGTTTAAAAACTTTTATTCTGGTTTCATTATTATAATAATTCTAATTGCTTTTGATTTAATTTGATAATTAAATATAATATACTATACAATAATAACTATTTAAAATATAGATCTTAGATTAACACAGCAATACATTTTTACAGAAAAATAAACAACAACAAAAACCCTTTAAAACATAAATAAATGCATTTATAAAATGCTCCTATTATCTATTTTCAATTCATTTGCATAAATTATTACAAACTAAAGAAATAAGAATTAATTTCATATAGTTTATTTTATTTCTTAATTAAATATATTGTTTTATATATCTATATAAAAGAAATTAAATTATTGTTTGTCAGTATATAGTCCATAGCCTATTAGTACAGATACATTTCATAACTTATAATTTTCAGCTAATTTTTTTATTGTTTGTGCAATTATCAATTCCTTTTTTACATTGATAGCCTGATGTCTGTAACAATATTTGTTTATAAAGCAATATTGATTATCTCAAAGTTAAAATTACCCAAACGAAAATCTGTTTTACATTATGTTGGCTTATTATTAGATATTAATTATGCAGGGTTAATAACTTTTATTCCTACTTTAAGTTAAAACACTGGATGGGTTTATTTCCAGCGCTCTTTCCATACACTGCGCTTCTTTCAAGTTTTATCTATTGAGCAGAAGTGAGAAGGTTCCTTATTGATCTTTATTGTATTATTAGTGCTTACTTTGGACTTTCTTGTGCAGTATTACTCACTGTGTGTTTGAAATCAAAATAAAAGTGAATAAACTTTATCATTTTGTGTTCTAATATTTTAATATTAAGAAATTGCTCAACTGGACTTTTTTTTTTTACAGGACATTGCAAATCATATATATATATACATATATAATGTAATATATTTTAAATTGTGACATTTTTATTTATCGTTTGATCATTTTTGTGCTTTGAGAATATTTTTTAAATATTAAAAAATATTCTCAAAGCACAAAAATGATAGAACGATAAATAAAAATGTCACAATTTTAAGAGAAATACATAACGGTAGTCACAGAATACTTAGAAAAGATAATACGCTTGGTGACGGTGTGTGTGGGCGACCCATGGATTTGCTGAAAGTCATTAGTTAACATTAGTAACATATGCTTGAAATATGAAATACGTTCCTATTCACTATCCAGCTAATTTACACAACTGATGCACATTTAAAGCCTCAAATCTTACCAAGGCACCTCGGCTTGCCACTAAAATAAGGAACGTTGGGAATGCCATGTTTGTTTACAGTAAAGTAACACAGAGTTATTTATCCTTTCCTGACATTTCTGACGTGAACTCTTCAATCACCTGTAATTGTGGAAACCCATGATTGAAGGCAGCCCACACTAAAGGAGAACTCTCAGTCCATTTGGTGTACGAGGCTTAACCGGCCAAGGCCAGATTTCGTAGTGTGTAATCTGGACGTTTCTAAGATGCCTTCAATGCAAGCGCGAGTTCGGCGGCCGCCATGGATCTGAACACTGGGGGGAAAGTGTCTCTCTCCCCTCCCCTCCTGTCTCGGCCAGCTCTCTGGGGAAGGGCCCTGTAACGCTGCACTGCTGAGAACGAGCAGCGCAAATGTTAATATAACCCGCCGCTTTTCAGCAAAGTCAATAAACAGGGCCACCCAAATATCTAATTAGTGCGAGTGTAGAGGACAGGAAATAGAGCAGTGAGAACAACCCCTCCACCACCACCACCATGGCCGCCGGCGTCAGTACCAGGAGCCGAGAACGTCAACGGCCAGCTTTCTCGAATTCCTCCCAGCGACAGTGATGTCACTCAACACTCATGGTACCAGGATTTCTGTCCTAGAATGGTCCCATTGACGCTCTTAGGTCGGTTTGGTTCTTCATGCTTAATCGCACCTGGTTCAGCCCAGCTGTTCATTGCCAGGTCTTGTGAGTGTGTTTGAGGAGGGGAACTACCAAACTGTGCTGGACATCGGGCTTCAAGGACCACGGAATTGTTGTCCAAATATCATTGGTGACTTGCTTCAGGACAAGAGAGTTCCAGCAAGTTGACATTGATAGAATCAATGGAATTCAATGGTTTCTTCCTCTGGTGACAACCCAAAAGACCACCGGAGGATGTTTCTCTGAATGTTGACACCGGCGGACATTGTGAGGCCTGTGAAAATCTCTTATTGACCTAATCAAGCCAATAGCGGGCGATAAACTAGTTGTTCGCTAATAACCAATAACCAGAGTGATATTTATCTTTATAAGGCAATAAGTAGAATAAATGACCATAGTCCAGGGAACTTTAAATTGTGTATTGCACACTGATATCTTTAGCACAATAGTTTTCCATTATTTAGCTCTCATAACGTACTAGCAAACCAAATATTAATGTCTCATTACCCTAGTTCACCATAGTTATTGCTCAGGAACATGGATATTAGTATTATGCCTTAAGATATTGACTTGATGTGCTAAAAGGAACATAATAATAAAACAAAAGACATGTTGTAAAAAAAATACATATTTCGTTCTTTACCTAAGAACATCGCAAACAAGCAATGGAGTTCAATAGTCACCCAAACGGCCCAAATCATTTCTATTAAAAAAAAAAAAACATGACCCAAACTGTCTCCTCAGGCCTGTGTGGTTTAGGACACAGTACGATATGGATTTAGTTTGATATATTTTGTTAATGCACTTTTATAGCAATAATTTAAGCCATTTATTATTATTTTTTATTTTAATTAAATTATTATATAAATTATTTTTTTATTTTAATTAATTTAAATTATTATTTCTTTTTTTTTTTCTTGTGGGCTATTGATTTATTTATAATTTTTTTTCCAATTGACTTATCGAAATGTGTCGAAAAAAAACCCACCAAAAACCAATCAACATTTCACTGTATGCTGTACTTGCAGAACTACACGAGTCAAACAAAACACTTAACCTTGAACTATTTGGGTGACTATTAGGTTCTATTGAGCTCTTGGTCTCACGGTAGACGTTCTAAACTGGAGCTGGATCAGGCAAACACGTTTTAGTTTTTCAGAAATGAGTGAAAATGTATGTAAAAGTGAATTACCAGCTTTAAAAAAGTATCATTATGTTGTAACATGACAATGTGGGAAAGAAGAAAAGAACCACATGTTGCTGCAAAAAAGAATCCTGACCTCTGAGCTGGATCCACAATGGATCTACAACCCTGAGCTCCATCAACAGATGATCCAGAGCTCCAGAACAAGGCCCTCAGTGATACACAGACACGTTCAGCTGAAACAGCACTCTGTCAGTGGGGTGGTGGTTGAGGGATAGTTGGAGGGGGGCACGCTGCTGGACACTACCATACCATGTTAGGAGGAGGTTATGGATTTTGTTGACCTTAGGGATTTAGAACGCGGCGAAGAAAAGGGCCTTTGTTTCCGACTTGCAGCAGAGGGTCATGCAGATGATGGGAACTTGATGGGGAAAAATATGGGGAGCTGGCATGTTTAGATGGAAAAGCAGAAAGCTTGTGATATGTTGATAACCTTCATGGCTGACTTAAGAGCGTCCATTGTCCTCTAAATGAAATACTAGAAAAGCTTTGCAATGCTTTCTTATTGGGAAGTATACTTAGCAATTTCATGACAACTATCATAAATAAGTGACTATTTGTCATTGTGAACCCAAAGTGCACTACAATGACTCTCAACCCATCCACACATGAAGCAGTGGGCAGCTATCAACAGCACCTGTGAGTAGCGTTGCAGAATGGGCCGAGATTTGAACCTATAACCTTCTGACCACAAGGGCAAGGCCCAGTCTAATGTCATTTAATTTCACGGTTTTATTAACGTTTGTATAGTTTTTTGGCTTATGGAGATGTCAAGTAGGTGTTTCCATATGAGCACTTGTCCCGAAATTGAATGTGTCCTGGTCAAGATGTTTAAACAGTATGAGGGGGAACCACTGTAATGTGCTTATCCGTCAAGATAAATCTTCAGGCAGAAAAAAGAGCGGTTTAGAGATGTTCTCCAGAGATCCACCAGAGACACTTCTGACACTGTTTACTGATGTCAGGCCCCTTCTCTCTTTTCCTCTCTCACTTTCTTACGTCTGCTGAGTCCGTAGGCCATAATTACCACTCCCTCCCCTCGGTGTCCCATTCCTCGACATTTCAGATGATGATGCAGCGCATACCATCGATGGATTTTATCCCCTCCATCAGACCTAACCCAGTCCTTCTTTCTTTTTAAATGGAGCATTTAAAACGTCCCGTTTCCACTTGTTCTGGGAACGGCACACCGTCATTAGCCAGGGCCGAGGCCGAGACCACCCAGACGCATGGTGGCCTCACAGATATTTAGCCAGCTAATTGCGCAAGGCAGTGGGAGCTTTGATAAGCGAGGAGAGGCCGTCTCCTGGGAGCTGGGCCACTTTCATGGTGTGACGGGGTTAGTCCGATAACTGGATGAAAGCTGCACGGACGTCTCTCTGCGCCCGGCCCGTTCACGGCCACGGTGAGCGGCCGAACATCATGGGGCTAGTTAGTTAGCATAAACACACCACTTAGTGTAACTACCTCAGGGAGCCACAGCGCTGTTTGAGGAAGATACTGCGTAGCGGGGATCAATAAACAATGCAGCTAATGACCTCATGACTTTATGGGAGCAAGAGGTTTTTGGGGAGTGCTTTATTTGAGAGCTGGGAGCCATGTAACCAAGAAGAAATTTCAGCTACTGCCAACTCCTACACTCAAAGTCTATTAGCACTGTTCTGCGGTCATTATTTAAAACGACTGCATTTCTGAATCAAGGGGTAACTGAATATTCCATTTTGTATAGATTATGACTCAACAGACATAACTTAATTTCTAAAAATAAGTCAATTCTGGGATTCTGAGCAAAATGTAAATGATGCTTTATTGTGG
This sequence comes from Lepidarchus adonis, assembly GCA_037576955.1. NCBI lineage: Eukaryota > Metazoa > Chordata > Actinopteri > Characiformes > Lepidarchidae > Lepidarchus > Lepidarchus adonis. The sequence continues at coordinate 4,239,757 of JBBIGC010000013.1, read as the reverse complement.
TTATACAATGTAATCAAAGGTCAACCACAGTTATAGAGTAATCTTTAATCTCAATATTTAAGTCCAGACTGAAAGCATATGTTTTTAATCAAGCGTTCTGTTAGTTCTAGATAATGGGTAGATCCAGAGGGTTCTTACATTTACATTTATCTTTTTACAGAGTATTGTTAAGAGGAGAGGTGATGCAACACAAGGATAAACATGGTTGTGAAATCTGAAGAAAAAACAAAACAAAACTATAAAACCTTTACATTTTAATACAATGTAATCTCATATTTAAATGAAAGCAGTGAAGATAACACATCTGATGTTGAAAATGTTATGGCTTTCTGGAAATATATCCTCATTTTAAATTTGATGAAAGCAATATATATATATATATATAATATTTTTTTTGGGCAGGAGCAGATAACAGTAAAAGTTGTGTAATGCCAAAACACCTGTCAGGACATCACAAAAGTAATTAGGTTCATTAGCAAGAGTTAAGTAACACAATTGGGCATAACAAGAACATCCTAGGAAGATAGAGGATCTCAAATAAAGATGAGGAGGTTTCACCAGTAAATTTGTGGAATAAAAAAAAATCCATTCTTTCTATTTACTATTTTCTATAATCTACAGTACATAATATCACTAAAAAGATATAGAGAATCCTAAGAAATGTCTATAAACAAGGGATGGTTTTAGATGTCTTATCACAGTACAGGCTCTGGAACACTTTCAAAAACAATTCCCTGTGAACACTGCTTGTTACTGCGTTCACAAATCAAAGTTAAATACTCTACAATGCAAAGAAGAAACCACTTTTTTATATGATTCCACAATACTACTGCCTTCTCTGGGCCAAAGTAATTTAAAATGTACTCAGGCTAAGTCTTGTGCACCCATCAACATTTGTATTATTTTTTAATTTTGCAATGTAGGTAAATGATAAGAAGTACCATCTGGTATGTTATCCATGGACAGTTCAAACCCCAGTATTTTTGCGATGTATTTTTGCATTTGTTCACATGAATTTTATATGTGGCTATCATCCACATGGAAATGTCATAATGGAAGTTCTTCTTTATTCCAAGAAGATAATACCAAACCTCTTTCAGCACATATTAAAAAGTATGAATTTTACAGTAGAATTATCCAGGTGCTAAACTGATCTTCCCACTGTCCATATCTGTCACGAAATGAGAATATTTGGTGCGGCATGAACAGATATAGAATGAAGAAGACTGCTAGCTGACATCCAATATCAGGTAAAATTTTACTTTCAGAGCTCCAGCATCTAGTCTCCTCAGTTCCCAAACATATAGAGTTTACAGTTTTCTGTTATATTCTTTTTGCTGGTACTTCATGTTCCAAAGGTCAAAGCAGGGGCCAGAACCTTCTCTTATAAAGCCCCACAGTTATAGAGTAATCTTTAATCTCAATATTTAAGTCCAGACTGAAAGCATATTTGTTTAGTCAAGCTTTCTGTTAGTTCTAGATAATTGGGTAGATCCAGAGGGTTCTCAGGCATTAACATTTAGCTTTACAATTACAGAGTATTGTATAGAGGGAAGGTGATGCAACACAAGGATAAACATGGTTGCGTCACACCTTTTTGGAAATCGGAAACATTTCTTATTCATAAAATATAAAATTTCAATTTCAAAATCTAATAATTCTTTGCTTTTAACGTCTCTTTGTTTTATTGTCATTTAAATTTGAGTTTTCCTTCGTCACAAAAAAAAAATTATTGATATTTTACACAAGTTTCATTGTTCTTATACCTAAATGTAACTTCACATAAGAAGGAAAAAAACACATTCTTATCTTTTAGTTTAATTTCATGATATTTTGAGGAAAATGTTTAAATTCTATAAATAAAATAAATAAATAAATAATAATTTAAAAAAAGATTTGATACAAAGTATAATTCTAACTTCTGTATTTTGTGGACTTGTTTTTCCTTTTTGTTCTAAAGGAGCGAAGACCAGTGAGTGAGCCAAATACTGTAGCTAAGCTAATCGTCTTGGCTCTGTATTTTTCTCCAGTTTTCTCAATGGGGTAAAGTGACTTGCAAATTCTAGAAATGAAGCTTTTGTCTTCTACTTCTGCAGGAATTGAGAAGGTTTATAAACTGCTTTGGAGTACTTGCTTATTCTGTGACAACACTGTTGATCTCTCAAGATGAAACACTACATGTGTTTCTATTTATGAAGTGTGTCATCATCATGGTGATGCAGTATGGTTAAGAACTACAGCATGGCTATGGTCACATACCAGGTCCTTCATTCTTGCAGATAGTGGTCAAAAATGCTGATCAATGTTTTTTTTAGAGTTGCGTAAACAATCCAAACTCAAAGAAACACTGATCTTACAAAAAGTATTAATAATATTTTTCTTTGTCTGCTTTTGGGCAAATTTGCCTCCTCTGATGAACCGTGGTAATGGTTCTGCTGATGACAAGTTCTAATATTAAATGTGGAACTTGAGGGTAAAAAGTAAATTGTCCTGGTAGACTACAAGAGAGCAAATGTGCATTAAACCGATCAACATCAGTGTACGACATGTGATTGACAGACTACATTAAGTTCACTTGACTTCAGCTATTATAACATTGGCTGTGTAGTTTTTCCTGTGTATTTCTGTGCCACTGTGACTTAATGATGTAGTCTGAAGAAACATTGTCATATTTTCTGTTTTTGGTCATATATGGCAAAGTACAATTGTTGCTATCAACCGCATTGGCTAGCAGTGTGGATAACCTACCTCCGCACCATTAAAACAACTTGAACTTTTAGTCTTAAAAACCTTGACTGCACAAAACTACACTACTTATTCTAAGAGTTAATTTAAATTCAATGTACAGTTTACTCATTAGCTTAGATAGAATTTTTGCAAAGCTTGGCAATCTTCACAGCCGTTCCCATGACAATAAGCCAGAGATCTGAAGAAAAAACAAAACAAAACTATAAAACCTTTCCATTTTAATACAATGTAATCTCATATTTAAATGAAAGCAGTAAAGATAACACATCAGATCTTGAAAACATTGAAAGCTTGGCAATCTTCACAGCCGTTCCCATGACAATAAGCCAGATCATGGCCTGGCCAGTAGAAATCCTAGGTATGCGGACTGAAATAACTGCTTGCAGGGTTGAACTGGGTACTGGATGACCGTGGTGTCCTTACATGCCTCTGTCATGGATACCCTCGCTGGGTATGGGATGGGTCAAGAGAACCTTACCTTCCTGTGCCAGTGGCCATTGTGCTGGGCTCCACTTCCATTTGTTTGTCTCGCTTTTTCCCAATGGGCCGCCAGCCAGGCACACAGGAAACGAAGATTGTAAATACCTCACTTATTTAAATCTCAGGAAAAAAACAGAACAGGCGCTCAATTCTGGAAGGACTGCACTGCACTGTTCGCAGTATTGGAGCAGAGTGAAGAACAGTTGAAAATTACAGACCAATGGTAAAGTGCTGTACTTCATATTTGGAAAGCAAGGTAGAGTACTAAGTTGTTGGGCTACTGTCAACATGTCATGTTTGGTTTACATGAACATGTTCTTTAAGACTTTGAAAGGCAGAAACTCATGTATTCAGAATTTGATAAATTTGGCCAAACGTTCTGATTTTTCCCAAACCACAAAAATTATTTTACATATTTGTGGCTGAGTAATGATGAAGTTATGTGGAGCAATGCGAAGTTCTAATATGATGCTATCAAAACGTCATTCTTCAGATGAAGGCAAGCCAACACTAACGTTCAGAGAGTGGAGCTGAGCATCTCAGCTGGACTATTGATTCAGTTGATTCATGTCAAGCATGTTATTGGTGTCCCTCAAAGATCTTCAGTTTTAGTTGAGCTACTGCAGTTATTACTGCACGCCAGAGTAATCAGAGCTGAAAGAGTTTTTAAAATTGGGACAGACCATTCCCTTGTGATAACATTGATATTCAAAGTATCTTTGAATCTGCAAGTGCCTCAGTTTAAAGCTTTGAAAGACCAACAATAAAAACCCATATGGTGATAACATGAACAGAATACGCAATCTAATTTTAGGGTGGGAAAGTACCAACCATTCCCAGCAGTGATGCAGCATGTTCATCAAAGCCACTACATGTCATTCATAGCCCAGTAAATACATTGTGTGTGTGTATACAATATCTCACAAAAGTTAGTACACCCCTCACATTTTTGTAAGTATTTTATTATAAATTTTCATGGGAAAAAAAGTGTACAGCTTGTATAACAGTGTAAATTTGCTGTCCCTTCAAAACAATTCAACACTCATTAATTTCTAAACCACTGGCAACAAAAAGGAATACACCCCTAGGTGAAAATGGTGTGTTAAATGTGGTGTTATCTCTCTCACACTCTCTCATACTGGTCACTGGAAGTTCAACATGGCACCTCATGGCAAAGAACTGCTCTACATAAAGTTTACCAGCACAGTGGCCAAGACCATACAGTGGTTTTATAGACCAGGTTCCACTCAGAACAGGCCTCACTATGAAGAAAAGAAGGTGAGTGTACATGCTCAGTGTCATATTCAGAGCTTGTCTTTTGAAAATAAATGTATGAGAGCTGCCAGCATTGCTGCAGAGGTTGTAGAGGTCAGTGCTCAGACCATACACCACTCACAGCATCAAATTGGTCTGCATGGCTGTCGTCCCTGAAGGAAACTTCTTCTAAAGATGTTGCACAAGCAGACAAAGGATATTGATTACTGGAACCATGTCCTGTGGTCTGATATTTAGTTCACATGGTGTCAAGCATGTGTGGCAGCAACCAGGTGAGGAGTCCAAAGACAAGTGTGTCTTGCCGACAGTCAAGCATGGTGGTGGGAGTGTCATGGTTTGGGGCTTTATGAGTGCTGCCTGCACTGGGGAGCTACAGTTCATTGAGGTAATCATGAATGCCAACATGTACTGTGTCCTAATGAAGCAGAACATGATCTCTTGCCTTCAGGAACTGGGCCACAGGGCAGTATTCCAACATCATAACAACCGCAAACACACCTCCAACACAACCACTGCCTTGCTAAAGAAAAACTAAAGGTAAAGTAAACCATATTGAGCATCTGTGGGGCATCCTCAAACGGAAACATCTGCCAGCTCCATGACGTCATCTTAGATAAGGGGAAGAGGTTTCCAGGGACAACCTGTGAAGCTCTAGTGAACTCCATGCCTAAGAGCGTTACGCTATTGCTGGAAAATGATGGTCACCACGAAAAATATTGACACTTTGGGCACAATTTTGACAAACTTCTCTTAGGGGTGTTCTCACTTTGTTGCCAGTGGTTTGGACATTAATGGCTGTGTGTTGTTGTGCATTATTGTAAGGTAACAGCAAATTTACACTGTTATGCAAGATTAACAGCATCAAATTGTCATATCTTCAGTGTTGTCCCATGCAAGATATAATAAAATATTTACAAACGTGTAAGGGGTGTACTGTATGTATTTAGTGCATATATACTACAAGTGTATTAGATATAATTATTTGGTGAGAATTTTTAATTGACTCTTTGAAACAGTTTTAAATGTTGATAAATATGTTTTAATCTTGTTATATATTTGTACTAAAATTCAGAAATTTTTCCAACTTTGTATGAACAGGTAGGCAGGTCGTTTTTGCTAATTCAAGATTTTAAATCTTGAAATGAAGGTTGGATTTAAATTCGTAGAATCACTAGTTTGTGCGAATGTGTAAAATTGGTTGCTTTTATTGAGAAATGTTGAGAAATTGTTGCCAAAAAATGGCCAAATATAGGTTTTCCAGTGCTGAATACACTATAAATTAGAATATTATGTCTAGGTGATAACTTTATAAATTTCAGTGTTCATTATTTTGCTCACTTAATAAAATGACTGTAAAGGTTGGGCAATATGGCAATATTGGTCATTTTTTTTACTCTTTGCCACCTCACTATAGCCCCCATCATGTTTCTTTCCTCCTGCCCAGCCATGCAGTGAGTAATGTGCATGTAACAGGGTGCAACAGCGTCACAGTACTGCTTACGCAGCCACTGCTGAGAAGGTTTATCATAAGGTGTTAAAAATGAAAAGGACACAAAGCTGCGCTTGCACCAATATTGTGCTTCCATTAAGCCAGACTTACGAAGGCTCTGTCCTGGCTTAGCGCCCGGGTGGCACAAGCTCCACCAGGAAGCCCTGTTTTTCCGCAGAATCATAGCAGGTTTGAACAACCCCGGTTAGAACAATAAGGCCGCCATTTGGTGTGGCACTAGACTAGATCCTGGGCTGAGAGCCCACCCCAATGTCCCCCCCGGGTCTAACACTGGTGGGAACGAGATGGGCATTAGTACATGGTTAGCATTACATTAACCACTGGTGTGTTTGCTTTAACACACTCTCCGTGTGATAATCTGAGCAGATTAGGAGCGAGGGTCTTTATTTCATGTGAGCTGTGTTTTTCCAGGCCTGGGAAGCAGTGGGGGATTTCTGCAAAGTTTCAATCGTTTATGGTAAAATTTCATTCCTGGAACAATATATAATGTATACCCCAATCAGCCAGAACATTAACACCAACTGCCTAATATTGAGTAGGTCTGTCTCATTAGCTCTTCTTTGGGACCTTCACTCCCCACATGCATCAGTGAGCCTTGGGCGCCCATGACCCTGTCGCTGATTCACCAGTTGGAACACATTTGGTAATTATTAGCTACTGCACACCTGGAACACTGGAGATCCTGTAGCCACCACAGTTGCTACTTTTTCCAACACATTAACTTCAAGAATTGACTGTTCACTTGCTGTCTAATCTGACAGTTGCACTATAATGAAATAATTAGACATCCAATGTTATTCACTTCGCCTGTCAGTGGTGTTAATGCTATGGGTATATGTGAATAAATGATAATAAACATACAATTAAAACAGGAAATGCATTACTGTACACTACTACGCCTAAAAATACACCCTACCACAGTTTTACTAGTGTTAGGTATTAATGTATTAAGTATTTCTACGGCTGCTCTAACCACAGCTTGCTAATAGGAATACATACAAACCAAATTGTTTATTAGCATTGCTTTACAGTTTTTTTAGGTTCAATTTTTAAGGTACTGTGATAAAAATGGGGAGATAAATTATATATATATAACGTGTGTGTGTGTGTACTATAATAATAATAAATAATAATAATAATAATAATAATAATAAGAAGAAGAAGAAGAAGAAGAAGAAGAAGAAGAAGAAGAAGAAGAAGAAGAAGAAGAAGAAGATACACATATAGCACCTTTCACAAACCCAAGGTCACCTAATTGGCTAACAGTTCTTTTCTGCTTTAAGTGGATGTTTTGTTCAGTACAGTATGAGCTGTTATGAAATGTTACTGATATTCTTTGAAATAATAACGTTTGATGAAGAAATAAATAACCGGCTCAGATTCTCTCCTGCATCTTTTTAAGTGACAAGGGTTAATACGAAGGTTATGAGTGACATGACTGAAGCAATTAGCTGTAGGACGTCAGCCCCAGTTTTTCAGCCCTGCTGAAGAACACTAGGGGTGGGCCACAATATCGATATTGCGATATATCGTCATCTTTGCTCATTTGATACGATAATCGATACGCCGGCAGCAATATCAATATTTAAATTTGCCGCCTTCTTGACTCACCGGCGTTGCTACCTCTCCTTTCCTCTGGGTGGCGCTGCTCGACTTGATTGATTGACTTGGAGAGCAGAAGAAGACGCTTGTTTTGCTCTAAACTTTG
>JBBIGC010000013.1:4220107-4231936 GCA_037576955.1 Lepidarchus adonis | reverse complement strand
GCAGTGTGGATGGGGGTGGAGGGGAGGAGGCAGATGAGTCAAAACGATTAAAAAAAGAGTTCAGCTCATTCGCCCAAAGAACCCAATGTCCATTTTTCTCCCAAAACAAGCTGGAACATGGTCTCCTAAAGCACTGCACCTTGGCTTATCTTTGCTTGCCATTAGTGGATGCTCATTTAATTCCACAATGTGAAATTTTTAATGGTGAAACTGTAATATTCTATCAACTTTTTAAACTTCTTCTCTGTGGTAATTCAAAATTCAACTGTTTATAAACCAAATCATTAAAAGTTGTAAAATTTCCCAAAATTTGCTAATGGTAGATACTTTTTGACATTCTTTATCTACAGGGGAATTAAGTCTTCTTAAACTTTTACTGACCCATAAGACAACTTCCTGAATCAATATCTATTTCAGAAAAGCAAACTTGTGTTTTTGGTCTTGGTTCAAGCACTACCATGTCTGATAAAATCTTTTGGTAGATGAGTGTCTCAAGTCTGGATGCTGAATGTATTTTGATACAGTACGTCTGGCTGCACAGCCAGAACTAATACAAACAAGCTGGTATGGGATGAAGAACCCAGCAGCATGCAAGCTCCTCTGGGCAGGCTCTAGAGATCAGGCCAAAGATGTCCACACTAGAAGTAAAGCATGAAGCTACAAAACTGGTTTTGGTGTTAAACAAGGTTCTCCATTAAAGGCTTGGTTGTGGGGGCAAAGTGTTGTACTTGTCATGAAAAGCACTGCTGCAAACTCACAAAAGCAAGTCCATACACATACACGCACAAAGAGATATGCTCATATTTGACGAGTTGTTTAATTAAAGAGTAAAGGAACTGCAGCGAGTCAAAGCCTATGATATCAAAATGAAAAGAATAAAAACATGGCATGTACGATGGAAAGTTAGATTATAGCATTCACTTTGTCTTGTCTAAACTTTATTCTCCTCTGAAGCTTTTCCACTGTCATTAAACCCTCAGCTCTTCTGCCCTCGGTCTTTATGGTGCTTTCTCATGGAAGTTGAAATAACAGTGAAAGGAGCATTCGCACATTTTTAGAGCTTTGAATGTTGCCTACTGCGTCTGGGCAGAATTCCCCTATAGCCCATGGCTACATTTACACAGACAAATCTCATACATCTTTGACACAGGCAGACAAAGGCTTTATCATACGTTTACTACATTTCTGAGACTTCCTTTCACACCCAGGTTATCATTTATAACAAAAAAGTCGGTTAAAATAACGGTTAAAGCTAGTCAGAAGGAGGTGAGCAAGAGGTTGTGTTGGGTAGTCCAGACATGGAAGACAAAACTGGGGAACCACAGTGGCTGTTGAAGAAGTAACTCAGCCTTTAAATTGATATTAGTTTATTGTAAGAAACTGTTCAGTGAAGTTTCCAGTGTTATGGAAACCCATCACCACAATGAAATGTGACATTTGCATTTAACCCATCCATATGTGGAGCGTTGGAGCGGGACGGTACCTTGCTCAAGGGTTCCTCAGTGGTGCCTCTGGAAAACCCTCCGTTGTCACAAGGTCAAGGTTCTTACCACTAGGCTGTCAAATGATGAAGGATATTGCACAATGGGCTTACAAATGGCATCTTCCTGTAAATCATTACAAATGATGAAACGTGTGTTATCCAGTGTCCGTACATTAACAACAGCCATTTTTATCTCTTTATTTATTTAAAATGTTTTCTTTGGACAAAAGTGCCATTCCCTGCCCAGGTATGAGAACTTCGTGCACCTGGTTGGCCTCATGCAGGTGCATGGACACCGTAACCTTTGCTCCCTGTCAGTGGGGTCCACCCTCAAGGGCGAGGCTTACAGTGATGATGGCTCATCCTGGCAAATTCTTACAAACAGACCTCAAGACAGTGGACGGTAACTCAAGAGATGTCAAGAACAGTTCGACATGCCGCACCTGCGCTCAGTAAAGAGCCTGGTGAGACAAGGAGGAATCTGAGCAATGCAGAGACTCCCTAAAACACAGTTTACATGTTTCAGAGAGAATGTCTCTGAAAGATGTTCCCTGGAATGCTCATCTTTGTGAAGAAGTAAAAAAAAACTATTACTTGTCATAACATTAGCTGGCCTGTTATGGGGAGGTCTGTTGGCATCATATTTACTGCACTCCTTATGTTCTTATTCCATAAAATGATTTAATGCTAACTCGGTTTTATCCTTTCCTTCTGCCTATCTTCACCAATGGACCATGTATTTGGGCTGGTCAACCATAACCATAACTAGGAATCTACTGTGCTTCCCTAACCTGATCTACCATAAGTGGGGCTCCCTGCAATCTTGGACCACCGACTAGTAACTGTTCAGTTCTTTTTCATCATGATCTACTATCACCAGATGGGTTGGACTCTTAAAACTCTTCTTATCTATCTTGGCCTACCTCCACATACTCCACCTGCTGCCCACTTCCCAGCCATTCAAGCTAAACACCTGAACAAACGTCACCTTTATAAACTGGGACTGTTACTCAGTTTTTTTCTTCTTCTTTGATTTCTTTCATCTTTTTGTTCATTTTTATTGCCACTCAATGTCGACCCTTGATTCCTTCCAAGGTTCCTTCTACCAGCTGATGTCACTTTGACTCAATCATGGATGCAGATTTTATCCAGATCTTATTCATGGCTCATGCTCATGCATTCATTCACCTCTGGTAATTACGATCAAGCCTTACAAGCGTTTGCTAGTCGACCTGATGTGCTCGAGCTCGAAAATGTAACCAAAACAAAAAAGGTGTTGACGTAATCGCTCATTCGCCTCGCAAAACTATCTCTGCTGGCATCTGGGGAAGGCATGTTGTATGTGAAAGTCTGTGACCTCTGTGCTGACAGGGCTGAGCCCCATACAAGTGCCAGAACAAAAGGAGCTGGTCTGAAAGAGCTGGCGGGACGAAGCACCTGTGTTCTCCAGGTCGGTCCCAGTGCTTTCATCTTTCCCTTTTCCTTTCGTGTTGTTGAAACAGTGCCCTCCTGGCTGGTTCGTTTGTTGTTCGCCAGAATACTTGGCTCTGAGCAGAGATCAGGGTAGGAAAGGGCTTGTTTTAGTCTTGCATAGAAAGGTGGCAGCACTGAAATCACATGAGGTCAGAGAAGAGGAAGTGCTTTCATCTCCACCGCCCAGCCAACTCTGACCCTCCATTGTGTATGTAGAGGCTGTTGAAGCCTGTTCTCCAATCATCATAAATATTCCCTGGCTATTTTCGGCCACCCTCACAGGCTTATTAAGAAAGCCACAGAAACGAAGAACCACATTTTGCCCTAAAAGGTTCTTAGAGTAAAGAACCGTTTTTGGTTTCCAAACCTTCTGTATATTTTTTCAAAGAAACTCCAGGTAAGTAATGGTTTCTTAAATGGCTGCATATCTAGAGGTTCTTCAAGCTTCAAGTCATTTTTTCTTCTTTGTTTTTATCGAAAATATTCCTCAAGTGGCAAATTTTAGACATTCACAATTTGGAAAATGACTTTTGGACTTAACACACACCCAGGCAGTTGAACCATTTTCTGGATTTAACTTCTATTTTGTTCAGAAATGGTCAATATTTGCAGATCATGAAGATGCTCAGATTTCCCAGCATTTTAGAAACTTTGCACATGTTTTGTATCTGTATGTGGTCCATTCATTTACACCCTTTACTCTCAAGGTTTGCATCTATAATGAAGATAGCCTTCCATATAGCCTTCTTCATGATCTGTTCACTCAAAACATTCATGGTTCATCTTCAGCATGTTTCTTCTGCATCTTTACTTAAACACCCAGTCTTAGACACTTCTGATTTGACAGGTACATCCCCTATCATATATTTCTATTACGTGATCAAGGGCCATGTGGTGAATTGAAGGTCAGCAGAACGACAGTCTTGTGACGACCGTGACATCATGAGGAAGAGCACTCCTTCCCGTTCCACGGGCTGCTTGTGTGGCCTTCCTCTAGTTGGTGTCAGAGCCCAGACTGCAGGTCACGCTCACACCAAAGACCCCCCAGAGAGAGACCCCGTCAGCCTCCAAGAGACCAAAATAGAAACCCCTGTGCTTCCAGAACTCCTCCCTCCAACCTCAAGACTTTACAAAAACCTGATGAGGGAAGGAAAACATCCTCTCTTAGCCAGCGCCACTGCCAGTTTCCTGATCAGGTTAGCGGCGGGCCACAGTGGAGGGGCTTTGAATGAACTTCCCTGTTTAATAACAGAGCGGTGACTCTGGGGAGTCATGTTTATCTCTTCCACAGCAGCTGCTTCTGCAGTGAAGATATTGAGTTTCAAGAAGCTGGGAAGTTTAGCATACTGAATCCTGTGCTCACTATAAGAACTTAGGGACCCACTGTCCTGCACAGCTTCTGGTTTTCCCTGCCACCAATGGATTTGGCCCAGTTCATGATGGGCAAGGTTAACCGATGAATCAGATGTGTGGGAATATTTGAAATTATACAGTGGGGCCGCAGGCAAATTGCATAGCAAAAAAAGAATTTAAAAAATGAGGAACCAAGGAAAGTTATTCAGCTTCGATTGCTCCATCTACATGTATAATTTATCAAACATTTACTTTCGAAAATCTGCCCCTCATTCCAGTAAACCAAGACTTCAGATCATACCAGAGCAGATGGTAGTCTTTACCTAGATTTTTTTTTAATTATCTAGTTTTTGGAGTTTTTGGTTCTCTTTAAAGACATCATCGTTTAAAGACAGTTCTAATTGGTCAGGAGAAGTTCATTCCAACGCTTAATGCATGCCTTTGATTTTTCACAACCTGGGGGGTCCACATGGGTTGACCATAATTCTCCATTAGCCTGAGCTGTGATCTCCTGTTTGACAACACAACCTTTTATTTATAACTTGCATACAGCTGAATTACGTATGTTATAGATGGAGGTGAATGTAGTGCTACAAGTCTTCCACAGGACTCTTACTGCTGTAGTGTTATTGCTGTTGTTGCCCTGCAGCTAACACAGATCATTCATTTAGTGGAAGTAGATGTGAAAAGAAAGAGTTGGGAAACATTAGACATCCTTTAGTCTTATAAAGATTATAAAGCAGTGGAGATTGTGGTTTATGTTGACTGGCTACTCTAAATCACCCATAGGTAGATGTGTTTGAATGGTTATCTGTCTCTGTTGCCCTGTGATGGGTTGGTCTTCTGTCCAGAGTGAGCCCAGACTTGGCCCATAGCCAGCTTGGATTGGCACCAGCTTCAAAACAACTAAATGGGTAAGCAGTATTTTTTAGAGGCAATGACTGCTCAAAGCACTGTGCTGGGCACAGTGTTAACCCTATCCTTAACCCTAACCCTTATCATAACCCCCACCCTAACCCTAACCCTTACCCTATCCCTTAATCTAACTTTTACTTTTATCTTAACCCTTACCCTTAATCTAACCTTTATCTTAATCCTTACCATAAGGTAAGGATAAAGAGTTTGATCTTTGTAAAGATTTGTAAAAGACTGGTTGTCATTGAGATGTTGTGAGCTTGTTAGAAGAACACAGGTTTGGTTCCAGATCTCCTCTCTATGTCTCCAGCCATTGCATGGATGTGTGAAACTCCAGCAGAACCGGATTTAATGTAAGGAAGGACTCATTGAGGCCAAATCAGGGTTTTAATGACAACTACCAGTAACACTGGAATTCCATGAGCAGAGAGCTGGAAATGGTGAAGCCAACACATTGACACATAACGTCAGGGTTTACTGTGTTTCTTTTATTTACAATTATACTAATATTAATGCATTGTTGGAGGAAAGAAGCTGTCAAATACAATTTTCTCTTTTGCACAGTACCCCTCATTGCACTTTTAACAGTTTTAACAGTACAAGCTGAGCCCAGCCCTGGTGTGGTGGATCAGAGCTCCTCTGTGCGTGAGATTACTGTTTGCCTGAGGCTTTGTTTATGTTTCTGCAATCTGTCAGTGAAAGAGCGCCCTAGCAGATAGCGTTCCCCTCCCACCTCCCAGCCCACTCAGGCCCTGCTGCTGATATGGGACGACACACAGCGCCCTGGCAGGTGTTTCAAAGCCTTCCTGCATCTCACCTGCCATCTTGCCGTGAGAATGACAGGCAACCAGGCACTTGAAGAGCTGTAGGTAGAGTCTAGGAATGGGGAAACCCTTTGTGCTTCTTTCTCTTACCGTATTCTTCTACGTAATCATGGCATGGTACCTATCAGGGCTGAACATCAAATTCTGATACGCTTCATTGAAAGAACAAAAAGGAAAGCTGCAGAAGTTTTACGTCATATCTTGAGCGACACATTGTCATAGTAGGAGGCACTATAGTGGCTTTTAAAGATTACATAGATGTTTGGATTATAATGATTAACAATGGGAATGTTTTTTATATTCTTATATGTCCAATTCAAGACGTACTATTGTTATTATTGCTACCAACACAATCAAAACAGTGTTGTGTACTGGAGAATAGAATTTCTAAGGAACTTAAGTCATTTGTCAGCACTGAAGCTCCAACGACATGTTGGGTTTCAATTGCTGCCAACTGATTCTCATCATTCAAGGATACATCCAAGTGAAATTCCAAATTCTCTCCAGTTGTCTTATGCGGTTTTCTCCCCAATAACTTTCACAATTTCTTTTTTTTTGCAAATGTTTATATAAAAGTGATTTGTGGCATTTATCAGATGGCAGTAATCTGATGGCAGGTGGAATGAGTCATTCAATGGAGTGGAACTGATTCTCACGCACCTCTGTTGTGGCGGAGGCAGGAAGGATGCTTATGCAGGGAATCCTTTCAGTGCCAGGAGTCAATGGTTGCAGATACTATCTGTTTTGTAGTGGAATTTGTGATCACATGATTGCATGAGTTTCCATTCAAATGTGGGGCTGACTTGCATAAAATATAAACACTCTTTGACAGATAAAAAGGTGCCACAAATGTTTTTGTGTTTTGAACTTCTGGTCCCCCGAAGAAATGTTATTCTGACCCTAATCTTAACCTTCTTCCATATCAAAACTCAATCCTAAATTCTTACCATAGAGCAGAAAATCTACTTCTGCCAATAGTTGTGTAAGTTTGTGCACTTAATCTGTACTGACATTAAATTTTTAATTTTAAAAACATCCACATAATGTAAAGGTGTCAGTTTTTGTCTTAACAACTGTTTTGTAAGTGGAGAGAATTTGTAAATGGTTTTCACACTCACATTTCATTTATAAAATAATGGGTCGTTAACCAGTTACTAGCTACTGAAAGGTTCTTTAAGGACAAAGGTTCTCAAACCTGGGATGTTTAGAGGTTTTCCTGTTCTACCACACCCACCAGAACCCATGAGCAGCTCATTATTTACCTGAGTAACTGTTCAGTTGAAATCAGTTCAATTTAATTGAACCCAATGCAATTAAAATCAATTCAATTCAATTCAATTAAAGGACATCATTACAAGTAAACGTTGGGTAATTTTTTCCACAAAACACATTTGATACAATAAGTGTATTTTTTGTTGCAAAACTACACTAATATTATTTTCAATGTGTAACTTATTTATTAATTAGTCATTATTTAACTTGATAAATCTGTGTGCAAAGTCCAAAGGGACCATTGTGCTGGTTAAATGTGGATGGCAAGTGTTCATCTACCTATGTCAGAAACTTAATCAGAAAAATCCAGTAATTCTTTTTTGATAAATGCAGTAGTGCAATTCAGTTCAAACTGTGGGTCATTTTTAAAACGTATTTATTTTCCATAAAACACAAACCACATTTGCTTACCCCACTATGTTGGTGTAGTGTGAATGCTAAGGGCTCATCTATCTACAAATAGATAATACCGAGGTGAATACAGAAACAGCTTACATTACAGAACCATCCAAGGGCAACAACCCTACAGCAATAGACTCTTAACCAAAGTCTTTGTTCTATAAGCAAAACACTCCTTACTCCAATGAAAGGTTTCCATTAGCAACATATATGCATTGCTATCTTCCTTTACTTTCATTTCCTTTAGTGTGTACATTATGCCCAGCCCTCTAAAACAATCAAAAGTGTTAAATGGACTGATTTCCTAGAACTACTCTCTTTCTCTTTTACTCTAGAAACAGGAGCTGTTGACGTGTACATGTGTGGTAAAGGAACGCCCGTGGCCTGTAGCAGTGAATTCCCACCTGTGCTCTCCTGTGCGTGCCTTGAGCTCCACTAACCTCAATCCCTGGCTCCTCCAGGTACTGCTTCAGACTGCTAGGAATGTTCTTCTCAAGAATGCCCCGAAAACAATCAGGAATTCCCAACGAGACAGAAAGAAAACCTTGGTCAACAGTAACTTTGACTTTTTGAACTTTAAGGTTCAGTGTCCTAAACAGAGGATAGGCCTTGGCCATTCTGAGTGAAGCACAAAGCTGTAGGACATGGAGGAGGGGCATTGAAGACCTTATACCACTGGTAGACAGTATCTAATGGTTGAGGTGCTTTATATATTTAATATACATTGCAACCTGAAAGTCTGAAACGAACCAATTGCATGTTACTGGCTCTGAATTACGATCTACATTACTACCTAACTTTTTACAGGGGTGGTGCCCTCATTTTGAATTTGGAAAAAAAGTCGACATAACTCTTCGGCTGTTTCTAGGCCATAGCATTTTGTTTGGAATTCTACAACCTTATTTAGTAAGTCAACTTACCATTGGGCATTTATCTAAAGGGGCATGTTTATTTTATTTTATTTTATTTTTTTCTAATATAATACTTATTTTAGTAGCACTGCACTGTAGTTTGTTCATTATGCTCTTATTATTGTTATACTCTTATAAGGCCCTATAAAGACAATGGCAATTAATTGTAACCAATTAAGTCATTAATTAATTTGTTGCTTCTTTGTTACTACTATATTAATGAGTATCATGGATGTAAACATTATATCTTAATCTTTTATACCTCATCATTTGCAATGTTTAAAAAATCGAATTTCGTCAAAATAAAGAAAAAATGACCCTCTGTTCTAAAGTGAATACATTTAGTGTATATATTTATTTGAACATGTATACATACTATTGGAACAACGATTTGGTTTCAAATTGGGACTGGCACCTACGTCCAGCTCTTGGGTTGCCCTCTTGTCCAGGGTGAACCTTGTCCTGGCCCGTAGTCAGATGGAATCAGCTCCAGCTTTCCTACAACCCAAAAGTGAACAAATTAACGAATGAATAATAGTCAATATGATCTGTGATTGTTTTATTTCCCGCAACCTCTTATTTACAAAACACTTTTTCTACATCAGATCACACCAGCAACGGATCGGACCAGTAACATTGGACATGATGGCCAGAACAGACAACCTGCATGTATTTCCAATGCTCCTCAGTAGCTGTTGGAGCTCGGGGGATGTCTAAGCCAATCACATGCTGGATCAGTCGGTTTTCTGAGAGGTCAGGGAGTGTACTTGACTTACACGCCCACTCAATTACTCTATCTCCAGTCACAACACACAGGCTGCATGACTCGCATTCTCCTCATTCTCCAGTTGGCCTTGCACACTGTCTCACGAGTGCAAACACACACCTAATGCAGGGTGAGCTTGTGCGCAAGGGCACGGTCAAGTAGAAGAGCTGGAAGTTCTCCGCACCAAACTTCCTATAGAAAGAACTTTTCAGGAGATGGTGGGTCACCTTATCTCCTGGAACTTGGACTTCTCTTTGACAGAAATACAGTGGTTAGACACAGATCAAGCCTATGCAGAAACTACAAAAAAAATAATTATGGGTTTAAATTGGGGTAGGCAGTGCCAGGCTCCAACCCCTACCTCCACCTACCACACCAGCTGGCATATATGATTAAGATTAACAGCCCACATACCAGCTACATTTATTTAAGTTATCGTAGAAGAGTTGCTTGGTGAAATTCTACTTAACACAACATGATGCTAAATGACATTAAATATTTTAGCTAGTAGCTGAATATTTCTAAATATTAAAATAAGAATTTCATTGTAATTTGTCTCTTTTTACACATGACAATAAAACTTCAATGACGTTTGGAGGATGTAGTATGTATAAGTGTCTACATTCAATTTTCAAAAGACAGAAAATGTGGTGCTGATGGACACTATTGTCCCACAATGCTGTGGGAAACAAAAGGGGTGGAGTTACGCACAGATGTAAAAAAAATAATGGAAGGTGATTGTCCCGCTTCAGTTTAACCTCATGTTATGTACATAATTAAAATTTCTTTGTAGTTTATGTTACGGCTATATCTTTGCCTGGGAAATTACTTTTGAAAATGCTTTTTATTTATAAATTATACATTTTGACTGAGCAGGTGGGTGGTGCTTAAATTCTACATCCTCCAAATAACACAAGGCAATTTAACTGCTTCAAAATCCTTATAATATTCCATAGTTCATTAGCTGAAAGATAATTTTCAAAGTCTTTGTGTGTAGAAGATGTGTAGAAAATCCTTATAATATTCCATAGTTCATTAGCTGAAAGATAATTTTCAAAGTCTTTGTGTGTAGAAGATACATAGAATGGCTTATGGATGAGCTAGTGGTGGTTAAAAGCACTGAAATGGTTAAAGTGTGTCTGTATTGTTCATAATGTGAGCTACACTTCATGACATTTAGTGAATAGAAACGATCTGCTCTGTTGCACTGTGCTCTGGTTAGTTTATTTAATGTGAGCTAAGTTTGATAGACAGCAAACATTGCATAGATGTGTTCATGGAAGCCAATGCAAACCCAGCCCTTAGAACCCTACAGAAGCGTTAAAGATGTGTTGTTTAAGTGGAGCAAAGATTAAAGGTGTGTCTCAGATAAGCCTGTAATACTAATTCCAACTAATTGTCAATAGAATCTGATATATATAGAACTGCAATAATAATGCTTAAAAAAAATAATATAATGTGCATTATAAATGATGTGTGATATTGCTATACACAATACAATGTTAAAGGACATTAAACATTCTATACCTACAGTATGCTTGTACTATGATCACGTTGTTAATAAGATGGTTAAGCTAGAAGTATTTTTATTTTATTTTTAAATTGTATTTATTGTAATGTTGAACAGCCTGTTGTCTAGTCTGCGAATGGGTATTTGTATTTTTTAATTTAATTTAATTTAATTTAATTTAATTTAATTTAATTTAATTTAATTTAATTTAATTTAATTTACACTCAATTTCACACTTCTGAATTGTAATATATAAATACTCAGGTTTTTGAATTATTGCATATTTAAGCAGTACAGATTTTTGATGGAGCGACTGCCGTCCATCTACACAACACACATGGCATCAAGGCTTTTGGTTACTGACAGTGATTGTGTTAAAGTAATGCAGTCACTGGTGCGCACCACTGGTCATCCACACAGGACTGGAGGAATGCTGCAGTAATGCTAGACGCATCGCCAGGTGCTGGAACTGCGCTCTAACTTTACACTCTGCCAGCGTGTTGGCGTTCAGAGTCAGCCTTGGCATCCGTGCAGGAGCTGAAATCAGTTACTTGTGTGGTAGCATTCCTGCCGCTGACGTCCATCCTGACGTCAGGCACTCACTTCGTTTAAAAGCAGAACATTAATCATTCAGGCTTATTAGAGGTCAGCGATGGCCTGGAGGCGGGGCTATAAGTACCCGACGTGCACAATCGCCTGCTATATTTAGACCCGTGTAATAGGTGGCTCAAACAAAAGGTGTGTAACACGACACAGGTTGGGTGGAGAATACACACAGTGGAGCTGAATCACTGCGTTATAGCAAATACACACATACACACACAGGTTTTTTTAGATTATATACAGTAGATAGATAGATAGATAGACAGATAGATAGATAGATAGATAGATAGATAGATAGATAGATAGATAGATAGATAGAT
>JBBIGC010000013.1:4136587-4147780 GCA_037576955.1 Lepidarchus adonis | reverse complement strand
CTGTCTGTCTGTCTGTCTGTCTGTCTGTCTGTCTGTCTGTCTGTCTGTCTGTCTGTCTGTCTGTCTGTATGTCTGTTCCACATCTTCCAGGGCTACCAGCATTACCAAGACTAGTTTTATTTGCAGATTTAGTCTTTATTGATTCGCTTTTGCCATCAGTGTTGCCAAGGTGGGCCCAAACTTTTGACTTGAACGATGTATAATAGAGACTTTGCTTAGGGAATTGCACATTTTAACAAGAATAATAATAATATGTTTTATTTTTTGAGCACTTATCATACATCAGGATGCAGAGCAAAGTTTTTTAGTAAAAATATTGTATGGAAAATTATTACATCTATTTATGGATATTTTGTTCCAATCCTTAGTAATATTGGATGAAAGAGATTTCATGAACAGAAGAAATAAAAAATCAATTTTGGACCATTTGTGTTGACCATATTTTTAACACAAATGTATAAATAAATAAAAAAATAAAAGATAAATAAATAAATAATACAATAAATTAATACAATACATTAATACATGATCAATTTCAATAAATAATCAATAAACAAACAAATAAATAAATATATAAATACACACATTTACATACCATCATACATTAAAACAATTTTGAAAACAAATGAAGTTACAAAGTCAGCGAGGAATGGTTGATCTGACCAAGATGTACTTTATCAAAGTTCAAACTAGCACAGGCGTCTTTTTGCACATTCAACACATGATTTAGTCTGCAATAAATCCTTCAACCCGAACACAGCACAGCACATGAGAAAAGAAGCTAAGGTGAAACACCTGAAGGGCTGTAGGAAGCAGAAGAACTCCTTTGCTGCTCCTCCTTCGCTTCTTGGCAGCTGTGCGGACAGATAAATCTCTCGTCTTCATTTCCACGGCGTCGCCGTCATCGGTTCCAGCAGATAGAACCCGTGCTGGTGGAGTGATGAGAGGAATCCCCCAGTATGTCCCCCAACCCTCAGAATCCCAGTGCATTATGTTTAGTCGCAAAATCGCCCCGTTCCCCAGCTGCTGGCTTCTTCACGGTTGGCGAAGGTGTCTGCTAAAAGGCGGCTCATTTTCTAACCGCCCGCTAGACGTTTGCACAACATCTGTTAGGCGGTCGCCCTAGCAGGCCCTGCGATAAAAAAATGAATGGTGAGCTGTGTGCGGCTTTTTCGCCAGATAAGTGATGTTCGCTCTGGAAATAAAACACTTAGCCTGTCTCCTATGGACATTCATAATGGGTCTAGACCGAAGGGGGTCACAGACAGTTTGTAGTTGAAATTTTGTGTAAAAAAAATCTCATATTTTTGGTGCGCGAATGACTGAAATCAAAGAGTCTGGAGTACAGATGAGCTTGAGAGAGTCCAGAAGGCCCAGGCCAGAAGCTAATGAATCATTCCCCTGGACAAGCTGGGATAAGATAACAAGGTATTTAGGCTGTGATTAATCTGCACCAAAACACAGGGTCATGCCAGCGCCCCGCGGGAGATGGGGCGGGCACTCGCTGCGCCTGGTCCACGGTCCAGACTGTGCACTAAGCAGGAATGGCCGAGGCCCAAACCTCACCCGCCGTCCGGGCAGCCCACTATCTGAGCTTCCAGTAAAAGTGGGGATGTCATCCTGAGGTCAGAACGCCTCACCACTCCAGACTTGCGTCAGCACCGCTGGCAGAGGCCGGGCCCGCCGCGCTTCGCCTCCATGCACATTCCTGGGCATGTGTTCGTGTTTTTCTGGCCCGGAACACCCGCTGACTCTCGCAGTCTGTGTGAGGTTGGATGGTGAGAGAAATGAAAGGGACATGTTGCTTGTAAAACCACGAGATCTCCGGGCGAGCCGCTAGTGCTAACAGTATGCAGGCTAATAACCGAGGCGTGGCGGCAGGAACGCTCTGTTTATGGAGATGTTTTGTGGTCCAGGACTTTTGTGATGAACGTTGACCGGTTCTTAGCCATGGAAGGTCAGCTACAGCCTAGCGTGGATGCACGAGTACATTTGGAACAACGGTGTAATTTGCAACCCCTTAAATTTTACCCAGAAAGACAAATCTGATGACTCTGCAAAAAAAAAGGCTTTCAGCTTGGATTTGACTTGAAACATGGAAAAACATTTGTCCCCGTTTTCTATCCGCATATTAACTGTGTAGATGTAAGAACAATGTAACAACATTGTACATACTGGTGATAAGTTCACGGGTTATCAATGTAATTACACATGTGTGACCTCAGTTTATACCTATGTATTTACAATGCAATACCTGTATAACTACATGAGTAAAACAGATGAAAATTCAACTATAACAGCAAATTTCACAGCAATGTTGTTACATTGTTATTAATGTGCTACTATACAGAAATAGAAAACATTTTCAGGTCAATTGATAAGTTTTACTTCATTTGTCTAGGTTTATTCATTTAACTTCATCATTTCTTTTCAGTGGTTGGTTTCAGTGTTGGTGTTGTTCTATAAATATTTAATTTCATTGATTTATTACAGTATTTCCTCAATAATAGGCTTCTGCTTATAGATTGATTTTACAAACCTGCTGTTGGGTGGGTTTTTTTTAATCTAAAAACATGAAAACATTCACTAAAAGTATAATTCAGTACTAAAAGACGACATCCCCAAATGATTAGTTGAATATAAATGTACTGTTTACTGCAGCAATGAACAGTTAGAAAAGAAACACAAAGCAAACACATATCAGTGACAATGTTCCGTCACTTAATTGGCACAGCCTCCAGCTTCTCTTAAACTTTTTCACTCCTTTGCAACCTTACATTACATCCTAGTGTATAATACAAGCTGGAAAAATCTCAATTTAACAGAAATAAAAGGAGCAAAAGTTTATTTTTGGCTGGAAAAGTTACGTTTTTAATTTTTATTTGAACAACTGGAGGGTGGGGGTACTGCAGTACAGTGTAAACTGTTAGCAACATCGACAGGCAAAAATTATTAGACTTACCTTACTTCAAATCCTTCAAAATCAGATCCATAAACAGACACATGTTTGCCTTGAATATTGTAAAAGTTGAACAACCTGGAGCTTAAATTCTGCAGTGTAATTCTTACGTTTTGGCATGATATCGGTAAGTTCCTTATTTTATCAATTAAATTGCTCATGCTCAACTACGGAATAATGTCACTACTGGTATAGAGCTGCTATCTACCAATCTACTTCAGATCAGTAAATTCAGTAACACTGCAGCTAATCTTAGAGTTTTAAAACATGAATGAGCATTTTCTGTGGCTTATAGAATGGGGCCTATAATGTGGAACGGTCTATTGTTGGGGAATGATATTAGTATCGATAAACCCTAGTCTTCTAACTAAATTCTTGTTTCCCTCAAAGTAATTAAACATATAGGAATCTTTATTTGATCCTGTATATAAAGCAAGCTCACAAACCTTTTTTCAGAGTTTGAATTGGCTTTTTTGGCCTAATATTGAGTAGGAATTGAAGGTTTTGCAGGAATGCAAAAGCCTTGAAAGTGTAGTTTTCATAACTTCTTTGTGAAATGACAATATGATGGCTCAAAAATGCACGACGACATGTTTAGGACACAAAGTAAAGGACTCGGGATTGGACCTGAGACTAAACGACAAGGTTAACTTGTTACTGGCTCAGTCATTGGTTCCTGCCTCCCCTGATGACATGGTAGTTATTAATGCCAGTATAATTCCCCGAAGTATTCATTGGTTTATTTCGAACAATTGAACAGTGGTCTTTCCACATGATTCGCCTTTCACCTGAAGGAACTGAGCAAAAGCATTTTGCATAAACGTCAATTGTCTTTCGTCCTTGTTCCCAGGCAATCAAGAGTATGACATGGATCATAAATTATGGCTTTACCAGTTTGAGTTCCCATTAAGTTAAGACCTGTCAAGCCTATCACGTTGAGGTTCTTGATTGGCATCTGTAAACATCTCCACCTGCGTCAGCAGGGACAAGCCAACATAACTGGAGATCCATGCAATCAGCACAAGTATTGCATGGTTTAAAATAGCTCCATGTAGCAACCGACCGCGACCGTCTCCTGATTCTGGGCCAAGGCCCCGAGGCCAGCAGAGCACAAAAGACCTCTCATGGAGCTCGAGACGACGTCACGTAATGGCCCAACCAGGCATGGTGAAGCTCACTACAACCGAAAGCCAGGTTTAATATCTGTGACAGTCAGAGATAAAGAGAGAGAGCTTCCAATCAACTTCAAGCCACAAAGATGTCCATCATCAGCCAACAGTTGATGCCCTGTGGCTGTTGGTGCTCCAGAAAGTATGCTGGCTCCATCATGCTAGGCAGCTGTATATATTGTAGATTTAGATCAACCTCATATCAGGAAGCAAGAGAAGAAATATGGGTGCTTCCTGCCAGGTTCTTCTTGGATGAAACTCCTAAGGTGCGAGAGTTGGATATAAATTTAAACAGTAAAACCTGTAAAAATCCTTTATACCTTTGTCTCGATGCTTTAATCTAACCTGTTAATTCATACGTTTGTTCGTGAGTTAATGCCGGGCGAAGAGATGACACGGACACGCCTTCCTCCTCCCCTGTTCTCAATGTTGGCAACAACACTTGTTCACAAAGCCACACATCAATCAAGGCGCATTAAGACAACTCCTTCTCGCTTTCGACCTGTTGAAATGTACTTGCACTTGGCAAGCGCTCAGCCCCAGCATTCTTTCTAAAATATTTCTGTATCACTGTGATGACTGCTCTAGACTGGTTCCCTTTGTCCAAGCTTGAGAGAAAAAATTCTTCAAAATGATATTCCACATATCCCAACCAAAACAACTTCCATCTTTAAAAAAAAAAGAACAGAAAATCAGATCTTTATGACATTGCAGAATCCAGGGAGTATTTTTGGCGCTTAGTTGTTAATTATTTGTTAAGTAATTACCCCATCCCAACTATGACCACATATTTAGAAATGTTTGCTTATGACCCATTAAAGTGTAGCATTACTAGGCTAATAACCATGTGTAAAATGCTATTAGTTTTGGCAAGAAGAGGAACATAATGGTGATTAATATCAAAAAGCCACTATCACCCTATTGCACACTGATTCACACGTTTAAAAAAAGAGGGCTTGCACAGTGCTAGTGAAATTATTATTATTTATTTATTTATTTATTTATTTATTTATTTATTTAGTGTTAAGTTATTTGTGGTAGAAAAATATATTGAGCAAAAACATAATCATATGTATTTACTATCTGAAACCAACAGTCCGACCAGGCATTTTTCTGATGATGGTGAATTAGTGGTGTATCTGCCGTGGTAAGCTTCTCCACTGCTGATTTTACTCTGGGGAGTCCATAAAGAGCAAGAGTATGAGTGACACAACTAATAATGAAATAAAAATAAAAATAAGAGGCATGAATATGAACTTTATGTTTACAAACTAAAGGTAACTTTAGTTAGATAGATAGCTCAATAGTTCTCTCTCTCTCCGTCTCGCTCACTCACTATCTGTCTATCTCTCTCACCCAGCTCTGCAAGTTAGAAAGGATTTGAAGTGAAAGTGAAAGTGATTATAGTCATTGTAAACACACCATCACACACAGTCACCACAACGAAATGTGTCTTCTGCGTTTAACCCGTCGCACGTGCACATGTGAAGCAGCGGGCAGTTATCAAAAGTGTGGTGGGGACAGTACCTTGTTCAAGGGTTCCACAGTGGTGCCCCGGGCTGGTGCAACCTTCTGATCCCAGGGGCAATGTCCTCACCACTAGGCCTCCACTGCCCTGACTTATTATTATTATTATTATTATTATTATTATTATTATTATTATTATTATTATTATTATTATTATTATTATTATCATTGTTATTTTTATTAGTAATAATAGTATATAATTAGTAGTAGTAGTAGTAGTAGTAGTAGTTTTTATTTATTTATTTGGCAAAAAAAATGTCGCCAGTCCCCTTCTCTCCAACCCAATTATTGCTGTATTTCACGCAAGTCTGTTGCAAATGACTAAGAGAGAGAGGGAGGGAGAGAGGGAGGGAGGGAGGGAGGGAGGGAGGGAGAAAAATAGAGAAGGATGAGAGGGTCTCTCCTGCCTTGAACACCCCAGCTGTCAGCTCCAGGGCTCCCAGCACCTCTCCTAGGGTCAGAGGTCACCCAGCTGTGGCCCCACCCCCTGTCTCCCGGGTGCAACAGATGCAGATGTTGTGGGGAGTTCAGTGGTGTGGGGTCCACAGTCCCATCTGCTGCTGATTAGGTCCAGACAATCCCGTCCTGTTTTATCGGCCGCATCACAGGCAGGCTCACAGATACCAGGGTGGCGCTGCGTTCCTGGATCGGCCCATGACAGCTTTACGGTGACCAATGGACGTTAGGTTTTACGACACACTTGTCCGACGCACCTTCGACGGCTTGCCGTGCTCTGCAAACGTATGCGTGGTGCGATGGCCAAGGCCACTAAAGAAGTGGTGAATAAGTAGTGCTAAAATCCCTGCACTCACATAAGGCCTGAATTTACAACTGCATTAGACATGGGCTTTCGTGAAATAGTCGTACGAAGGATACACACTTTGTATTGCGACAGTTTAAGGGCATACACCCACACAAAGGCAACCTCTTGCCCTTCTTGTTTTGAATGCCTCACTTGCCCCCTAAGGAAGGTGATAAATCCACACTTGTCAAACACACATAATGACAGGCTTAATGATATACTGCACCTACATTAGCAAAGTCCCTCGGGAGCTTTGGCAAACCTTCTTTCAGGTGCACATGCTGATGTGTATCTGTGTACCACAGAACATACATGACCGTCCGAATCTTCGAGGACCCTCACTATCACCTATTCTGGCAGTGCCCCCTGCATAAACTTTGCAAACATTGTATATTTGCACATGGGCGACTTACCCCGGTTGATCTTTTGCATGAATTTCTATTTCTTTTGACGAGAAACACTTAAGCACGCTTAGAAGAAATATGTCGCACCTGCAGGAGAAATCCCCATATCCATAAAAAAGGTGCAGTTTTCGGGAGGAAGGATTACAGCGGCTCACACTGGGATCATTCATCGCCCAGGCGACTGATTATTTTCCCAGGATGCCTGCTGCCTGAACCTGCGGGCCAGCGAAATCCCCAGCGGCATCATTCCAAGCGGTCTTCAAATGTCGGGAGATCGGAAATCACTCCAAACAAGCCAAGCTTAGGGCCGAAGCGCAAGACGCGTTAATCGATTCTGAATCAGAGCGTCTGGAGTTTGCTTTGATAGGAAAATCATCCCGGTCAAGGCCGTCAAGAACACTGAGGTGCATTGTGATGCAGGCCAATATGTAGTGATCCGATGTGTTTGGTTTGCGGTGTGTATTCGTAGAGGTATCGAGTGCTGGTTCAGATGTTTGTCTGTCAACCGATATGCTTTCATGGTGCGTAAACGAATTGGAGACACTTTCGATAGGAAACGCTCTTCCGTCTTTCAAAATAAACCATGCTGTTCCTTAAAACCTCACCACTCTACAAGGATCCATCTAGAATAGTGCAGGTCACGTCCTGGCTAGAGCTTTCAGTGTGTAAGTCACCGAAGATATTTCTTTTCAGCCAGTAGTAAGCCAAGAGAAAATGTTTCTGGGAGTTGGTTGGAAATGAGGATAGATTTCAGGCTCGCTCCAAATGTCAAACAGTCATCAAAGCGGTGCAGAAATATCCCTAAAATAAACCCCAAGCTGCATTCTAGAACCAGAGGCTTGCTCCACTTTCATCATTCAGAAAGAAATTACAATTTTGGTCAATTTTGGTCCCATGGGCCCCAAACGTACATCCTTTAAAGGTTCAATGTGATGATACGTGCAATTGCGTCACCTTAGATTTAAATGAACCCTGCATTGACCTGGACCAAGGAAAGTACATCCTGAACCTTTTCATGACCTAGATATGATAAGATGGGAAAAGTATAGGTAGACCACACCCCAGCAAACTTCTACTCTTCTATCATCTACATTTCTCAATGGGACCTTAGTGGTTCCAGGGCCTTGGTTCGCAGGGGCAAGGTCCTAAACAATAGACCACCTCTGCCTTAAATTCACCTCGCTGTAGTGCAGTCATAGTCATGCTCATGACTGGGAAAGCAATGTAGTCAATTCTATGCAACTCATTACCAATTAAAATCTCTCCATTGATGCCCTTCATCTGCTTATTAAGAGGAAAAATATCATCACTTGAACAATAGACTTTTTCCCTACTAGTCTCCATTCATTCTTACAGCTGGCAATCTACTGACCTCTAGAAAATTCATATTCATATTCTCTTTCTCTTTCTGTGTATATTCTCATATTCTGTTTTTTTATTTTTATTTTATTTTATTTTATTTTATTTTATTTTATTTTATTTTATTTCATTTTATCTTACCTGTAACTTTCTAAAAGTAACTTATTACTTATTGCTTTTCTAAGGAAGTAATTTCTGCTGTAACACTGTGAAATGTCACACTTGTGGGACAATAAAGGATTATTTTATCTTATTATCCTATCTTAATATTAACCCATAATCGAGCTTGGTATGTAGTTCTTCCATTTTTTGAACATGTCATTTGCACTTTAAGCACAGCTGTGTATACTATTCTATTATTTAAAGTCTTTATTGTTGTACACTATTTTGTAGCTTAGTTTTCTTTATCTTATACCAATTTTATCTTTCACATTCAGTATTATATTCATATTTATTCTGTGAATTTTTTTATTATAAATAAACAATATAAATATGCATATTCATATTCATTCTGTTCAATATATTTTGATTTAATATTGTTTTTTAATTAGATATCAAATTATATTTTTTGTGCAGTTACAATGAAGTTGAATCTAATCTAATCTAATCTAATTTAAAAGAGTGTTTATGATGATTTTTTCTGCTGCATCAATAAAACGCTACTACTATTATTCCTGAACTCTGTCATTGACCTTTGTATGAGCTGAGCCCCATGCAATTATGCACTGCAATTTTGGCTGTGGAGAATATTTGAACTTACCTTGAAAAAAACTGTTAACACATGACAAATGACCTTAGTTTTAGACCTAAATTGTATCTGAAATTATATTTCACCTCAACATAATTGCTCATTTTCTTACGTTTTCTTAAGGTAGCACCATATGTTATCAATGAACGTGGTGCACACATGAGTCATGGAGCATTTTATCATCTGGGAAATACTGATGAATCTACAGATATATGCATGAAATTGTGCGCCTGCTAGCAGGAAACAGAAACAGCTAAGAAGACATTTTGTACCCATTGGGCACATGCAAATGAACTTTCTCAAATACCCGTTGGATGTGTGTTTTCTAGCAAGAGTCCAGGGTGGCCAGTATAAAAATTCTGAGTCAATTTTGGCTGTGATTAGCAGAAATTAGCTTTAAAGCTAATAACTTAAGCTAATTGCTTTAATTCTAGCTTTAATCTGAACCTGGAATTCTCTCTCTCTTCTTAATTTCACTATCTTTCTTATCTACCATATGCTAACAATGAGTTCGGGCCTCTAATAACCCTCATAGCATTGCATTCATTGATAACGTTGCCTCTTTACAATGTTCTAGTGCAGCTAGCAACACACATAGTACTCACTGGGCTAGCCTCACTCATAATCTAAGCTTCACATTAGTTTGTATGCAGACTTATGAGGATGTGCTGGTGCAGCTTGTCTTGCGGCAACACAATTATCTTCCCATCAACACTCACTCAGTTCCCAGACCCCCCATGAAGGCTGCAGACCTTGCCTAGCATGGGCTGTGACACATCAGGGGGTCCCATTGGCAGCCTTTCACCACAACATAAGAACAGCCACTAAAGCTGTCACCACTTCCACTGTCTCACCATTGCATCCTGCAGGAGTTCCTTCATAAACGCTATCTCCAGTGCTAAGACTACATCTGCACTGACTTTGCCGTGCAACTTTAGCATTTAGCAATGATCAACGGCACTTTTTATTCATAGATTTCAATTTGATGTGAAAGCAGAAGGTCAGACATGGTGGAGCAGATGGTTTTTCTTCAGTTCTAAGACCACAACTATGTTTTCCTAAACATGATCCCACAAAATGTAGCCTCAACACATTCTAACTCATTCATTTGAGTTTTACTGATTTTACCATTGATGTCAATTTTGGTGATGGAAGTGATGGAACAAATGGTCATTGGGTTTCTGACCTCAAACCCTTGTCTCTGCAAAATGTAAGTCTCCTCCCAGCATCGAAACCTTAGAATATGTGTTAATTCTCCATACCGTGCTATACCCCCTGCCTAAGACCACCTACACAGCTCTGAAGGCATGGGGGGAGGATGGTGAACATAAGCCATTTGCCCTGTACTGGGTGTTGGGTTGGGGGCGGGGTGGGAGTAACCTTCACCTGAGCAGGAAGCAAGAAGGGAAGGAGGGTTACCACATAGCTAATGGAGGCAGATGAGCTTCAAACTGGTTCCCATCCAATCCACCTTTAAAAAGAGACACCGGGGGTTAACACTTTAGGCTATAACCATTGAAGTGACAAAAATACCAAACTACGGAATGCTACTGAGTGTCAAAGTCAATGGCCAGAAGGTTGGGAAATGTAGCAGGACGTGTGTCTGCTCATGATTTACTAAAAATGTAAGAATTAAAATGCATGCATATTGTTGATGTAAAATTTGGCCAGTTGGTTTTTCCTTTTGTAGAATTGTGTCAGTATATTCTGTTTCTGCTTTTTAAATAACTTTTCTACCTTGTTTTCTACACACTCACACAAAAACAAAATGACAATTAACACATATGACAATGAGAGAGTTAGGAACTTAAAATATGTGATCTTTCACACATTAACTCATTGGCAAACTGCATTTGCATCTTGTAATAAGTAAAATTCCAGCAGTTACCAGAGAGCGTGAGGATGTCCAATAAGGTTAAAGGGTTTATTTGTCACAAACACACAAACACACACAGTTAAAAAAGTACAGTGTAGTGAAATGTGCCCCTATGACAACTAGTTAGAGAGAGAGAGAGAGAAAAAAAAACATTTGTTTTTATTTTTATCTTTATTTTTTTATATATATTGTTTGATGGGGAATCATGAAATCTGTGCTGTTGTAACCAGCTGCCAAAACATTTTGACTTCTTCTTACATATATAACACATTTAGATAAAAAAAAAATCTTTTACTGCTTATTTGTGTTTTTGCTGTCAGAAATACAGCATATATTTTAAATGTGTGTA
>JBBIGC010000013.1:4088027-4102924 GCA_037576955.1 Lepidarchus adonis | reverse complement strand
GTCAGTAAGTTTGTGGATGCATCTGGATCTACAAACAACAACAACAACAACAACAACAACAACAACAACAACAACAACAACAATAATAATAATAATAATAATAATAATAACAACTATTACTATTATTACTACTACTATTACTACTAATAATAATAAAACAAACAACAGCAATAATAATAATAGTAAAAACAGCACTACTAATATTATGATGATGATGATGATTATTATTAGTAGAAGTAAATAAATATAAAGATTACATATACTGTAAATTGGTGCCCATGACCCTGTTGCTGATTGGTAGTTACTAACTAGTGCACATGTAAGATACTCCACATTACTCGCTGAGGCCCTTGGATCCTTACGCTCCTGCTTCCAGCTCATTGGTTCACTGTTCACTTTCTGCCTGATACACCCCATCCCAGGACGGGGATATCTCAACTGTCCATGTTCCCTGTCAGTGGTGTTAATGTTATGGTTGATCAGGGTAAATAATTTGGTATTACACTGAGACATGCCTCACGCTCACACCCCCACTCTACAGATTCTGATCATTGCATTGCACCAGTGCGCCACGTTGACAGTGTCCATTTGTCCAACTGTTATTTTTGCCACTAGCTGCAGATACGCATCGGGCCTTTCGGGCTGCTCTGCATTCACTGCTTAATTGACTCCATTCGGACAGAGCGCGCACCCCTGAACAATGAGAGGAAATGGCTTCCGTCGGGCAGCCTGTGGACGTGGAGGGCCATGGGGAACGCTTTATATGTCACCACCATCTTAGAAAGCACTCAGTGTTGAGCTTGCAGGCGCGCAGGAACGTACGCATGCGGAAACTCGTGAAACACTATCTCTCGTCCCATGAACAGGGGCCTCGCTGCTGTGGCAGGAGCCAAGGCCTGACAATATCGCGTTACTCAATAACGGTGTGTTGTCAAATAAACAGAAACCTTGGCACTGCTTAACGGTGTTGTGTGGGAAAAAAGAAACTTTGCCCCTAAAACGCTCGAGTCTCCTGTTGAAGGGCTTTAGCGGGAACATAGTAAAGTTACAAGCTAAGTTCTTATGGTGCTTGTTTGGGTCTAGTAACAATGGCTAAATTCTACTACTACTAATACTGTTTGAGCTACATTATGCATGTCATACAATGTCAGAAACCACGTAAGAAAGTGTACGTGAGGTTATTTAGCTTTGGAGCAAGTGTGCGATGCTGACAATTTGCTTATACCCAATGCATATTTCTGAAATTTGCATGTTTTCTGTTGGATATCAATATCGAAGGTGGGCGCAAACTCTATCTAGCCATCAAGTTTGGTGGGGAGGTGCCACAGAGCCATTTCAATCAGAGCAAACTTAAACGTTGTACGGTTCACAAGTGTATGGCTAGGGGGTTGAACCTATACATGTTCTTCCCAGTGAGAGATCTTTTAGAGTTAACATTCAAGTCGCAGATCAGTGGTATGGTTGTGTGCGAGACTCCCAATCACACGTAGTGTGAAACATCTTGGCAGTGTTGGTGATCTCATAATCTTGGCTTTAAACTTTTAGACTAGACATAGACGTCTTGGCCGAATGACTCAATTTGTGGTACGTCTGGAGGAACTGCTTGGTTTGGTTTAGCTGGTTTGTGGCTTGAAAGCAATGCTGCAGGTTTACTGAGCTTGAACAGAACAGCAGGTCTTTTAGCACATATGCGCTAATTTAGTTCTGTCTGTCAGCTTCCCCCTCCCAACATTCTCTCCCTCCCTCTCTCCCTCCCATCTTTACCATCCTGTCTGAAATTTAGTGTTCCTGTCATTCTCCTCCCCTCGCAAAAGCCGTCCGTCAGCCTGGACGCAGTGGACCACAGGGTTAAAGAACTCCGCCTGGCGACAGATCCATTTTACTCTTTTACTGGCCTCTCAGACAGGATCTCGTCCAGGCCAGGGGCCGAATGAGCGAGCGAGAGAGAGAGTCTGTTTTTTTGCGAGGTGCAAGGGTTAAGGTTTTGCGTCACAGATGGCTGAGTTTCAGCCGAGTGGAAATTACAAATGTCATATCAGGCAGACTCGGAGTTCAGCTCTCGCCTTGGAGACACTGAGTCCCGCGGCACAACTCCCACCAGTCCAGGCCGACTGACCGACACGTAGTCTGGCACCAGCCAAGCGTGTTTTCTCTTTACACTGCAGTACGACCATGAAGCGCTATAATAATGTGAAGGTACTCTTGACATACAGGTACGACCTTAATGAAGATGAGAATGATATGGCCTGTAGATTAGATTTGGGTGTCCTAATGTTTTTATCGGACCCCTTATATTTGTAAAATTACATCAAATCAGGATTACATGATCAGGAAAAATCTTTTCCTATCCTTCCAGGTTGTTTGTTTGTGGACCTGTATTTTATTGTGGTTAATTATTTTAAGCTGCATTGACTTCTTAAAGCAAAGATTATGAAAAAAGACGAATATGTCCATTTTGGACCTCTAGAGGTTTGTACTTTGGGGGCGTCAACTTTGTTTTGTACTGTAAAGAGGTGTTTTTTTTTTTTTTATCAAACAGTGGGTACACATTTCAAAATGTTTCTAATTAATAGCAGACCCACTGACTTTTAGCAATAGGAGAACAATTAAGTTGTAACAATAGAGCCACTGACTTCTAACAATAGTAGAACCATTTAGTTGTAGCAATAGAAGCACTGATTTGTAACAATAGTAGAACCACTGAATTGTGGCAATAGCACAACCTTTGACTTGTGGTAGTAGCGGAGCCATTGATTAGTAGCATTAGAAGAACCACAATCTTGAGGCAATAGCAGAACCATTGACTAGTAACGATAGAAGAACCACAATCCTGTGGCAATAGCAGAACCATTGACTAGTAGCGATAGAAGAACCACAATCTTGTGGCAATAGCAGAACCATTGACTTGCAGTAGTAGCAGAACCACTGACTTATAGCAATAGATGGACCATCAACTTCTGGCAATAGCAGAATCATTGATTTATAACAATAGAAGAACTATTGGCTTGTAGCAATAGAAGAACCATCAACTTGTGCCGATAGTAGAACCATTGACATTTAGGAATAGAATAACCATTGGCTTGTAGCAATAGCAGAACCATTGACTTGCAGTAGTAGCAGAACCATTGACTTGCAGTAGTAGCAGAACCATTGACTTGTAGCAATAGATGAACCATCAACTTGTGGCAATAGCCGAACCACTGACTAGCAGTAGTAGCAGAACCATTGACTTGTAGAAAAAACAGAACCATTGACTTGTGGCAAAAAAAAGGACCATTGACTTGTGGCAATAGCAGAACCATTGACTTATAGCAATAGCAGAACCATTGACTTATAGCAACAGAAGAACCATTGACTTGCAGCAATAGCAGAACCATTGTAGCAATGTCAGCTTTTTTAACAATTTGACAGGTGTTCCACCATATAGAAATGTAAACATTCCAATGGTTTTTTGAGTTTCAGTTTTTTACATCCATTGCTTTTACTACAGGAACCTTGAAGAACCACATCTAGCAGTGTGGTTACACCAGTGCCTCACATGCTCATGCTCCTGGAGATGTTAGAAGCAGTGGTCAGTGATGATGAGAACAATCACCACCTAATGCAAAACCTCTGTGATCACAGTGATCGACCGTTTGGCTTATTAGCGAGAATTTAAGGAATGTCTACTTCTAAAGTCAAAATTAGAAACATGCAGATGCCAAAAGCCTTGGGGCACACTTTCATTTCTGACCATTCTACGGCCAAGAATGCAGTCAAAGTCCCCAAACCGGGGCCTTGACCCGCAGCAGACCCTGTGTCGTCCCATTGATGCGCCATGTGGAAGGAGGCTCTTCTCTGTTTTCGGTTTTGCTGCATGTGCATGTGTTTAGTTTGCCGTTCCACATTGCCTTGCAGAGGTCACAAC
This sequence comes from Lepidarchus adonis, assembly GCA_037576955.1. NCBI lineage: Eukaryota > Metazoa > Chordata > Actinopteri > Characiformes > Lepidarchidae > Lepidarchus > Lepidarchus adonis. The sequence continues at coordinate 4,099,017 of JBBIGC010000013.1, read as the reverse complement.
CTTTTGCATCTCTCCCACACAACTGTTAGAGTCCACCACAACACACACACACACACATACACACCTCACTGGGTCCACCACGACTGCAGCAGCCCTGCCTGGGGGGCCGTTTGAACTGGAGACCCTGTTTCCCCCCTCTTCTGTGGGAGATGTTGAGTGAGAGAAGGGAGGAAAGGAAAGAGTCTGTTCCCAGGGAAAGGCTCTGGGACGAGGGGACAGCAGGAAAGGAAATATGGGGATTACCAGTCAGGGTTTGCAGATAGGGGGAAGACGTATCACCCTGACATACAATAGGATATTAAAGAACGAGAAATTGTGAAAATTGTGTACAAACTGAATAACCTGCAAGGTGCTGCAATTCTGCTGTGGCTAGATGCCATATAATACACATGTAATTAGATGCAGAACCATTGACTTGTAGCAATATTTTAAGGTCTTGTAACCAATTATGGCCAGAATATACTGGGTTGTACATAACTTTACACAGCGTGGATTGCAATAAGTTTGAAATCTCAGTCTGAAGGCATCTTGGAAGTTAGTGAGGTGACCCAGGTCTCCAAAGGGAAAGTTCCTGAAGAGCATGAGAAGAATTGATGCTAAAATTGAGAAACTAAACACCTTTTGGTCATTCCAGAAATAAAAAAAATGTATAAACCTGTAATAAATTATTCTCTTTCATACTTTAGGAGTAAATTTAATTCATTGACGTAACATATAACAGGAAAATATGGGTAAAAATTCATGTTGTCCTGAGAGTGAGTGCTTTATATTTCCTGTATGAAGCAAACTTTACTTAGATTACTGCTAGAGAGAGGTGTGAGAGGTGCATGGAGAGAGAGAGAGAGAGAGAGAGAACACCATTATTTATTATTTGCTATTTCCGCAGTGCCATGGCGCAAAGGCTAGCATTCATGCTATGGCCCCCTGCTCACTCAGACCTTGCCCTGCCGTCATACTTCCATTTCACAAGAGCCATTTATTGCCAGTCTCCCAAATGAAACTCCTGCCTACAGAGGGATATTACTCACACGCCACAGAGCTGCCAAGTCCTGTTCCATGCACCATTACTGTGTTTAAAGGCGGCCATTCATATTTGTGCTAGTTTTCCGCCTTTCCGAGCTTCTCTGTCGTAGTATTTTTTTTCCTCTTTCCTCTCAAAAAAAACATATTCACCAAGTGCCATTATGAGCAGTTTGCGGAACTGAAGCTGTGTCCAGCAGTTGTCTTGGCAGATTTTTTGTGGGCTTGTGTGAGGAAGCAACTCGAAAGGAATGGAAAACTACACAAAAAAATGGGACAGGAAAGGAAAAAAGAACTAGACATAATAGATGTGTCTCCACCTATTATGTATGTTTACCAGGTAAAACCTCAGTTTAACAGCAAACAATAAAGTGCACAGCATATTCAAGTAACACAGGTTTGGAAGACTCTACATTAAGCAGGTTCATTGGTAGCATCTCTTGCTGTTCTCTCGCAGATCTGAGTGATCTGGTGGGTGTGCAGGTTTGGATCAGTGTTTCCATGTAGCTGGGAGTAGTGGCTCTGTTTCCTCTAACAAAACATTAATATTAGTATAAGTGTAAATAACAGTAACAGTGAAAAACTGACTTTGTGTGAACGTGGCTTCACCATTTCCACAACTCTCCTCATTATAGTCGCCATCAAATCCCTGATTTGGCCTCAATCGGTCCTTCTTTCCATTAAAGCAGGTTCTGCTGGAGTTTCACACATCATGCAATGGCTGGAGGCCTGGAGAGGAGATCTGGAACCAAACCCGTTCCAACCAGCTAACCAGCTCACAACATATTTTGATGATTTTTATCTCGTGAAATTGTCTGAGGGAAATGATGGAGGCTTCACCAGAAAGCATTGCTCGAACTGGGACAAGCCCTTACTTTATTAAGCTCTGAATAGAGCTCCCAATCACACGTGCACCCTCAACTGGCGTAGCACACACAGAGCAACTCAACACTCAGAAGCAGTCTTACCAGGCGAACCCACCGCCTGAGCCATTAAACCGCAAAGTCCAGTCAGTGAAGGTGGGCTCAGCCATTACTCCACAACTACACACAAAAACCCACATTAGTCCTTAAACACATAAAAAAAAAAAACATACTTAACCGCAAACACAGTCTCAAAACACACAAAACACTCCTCCCAGGAGGCCATGCTTCATAAGCACACCACCCTAGGCCTCAGCCCTGCTACAATATCAATGTTTTAAACCTCTTTTCAAACTTGATCCTTTTTACTGCTTTACTATTGCTTTTATTCTAATGTTCACTAAATGATGAGATAAATGGCTTTAAACATTCATGTATGTTGCTATCAATCTCCATGGAAAATGTATGGCACATCCTGAATACAGAGACATTGGCAACCATGGACTGTTTAGCAGATGTTTAGTCTTATATCAATTAATAATGGTCAGAAATTCCAACTGCAAAAGGACAACAGTTTCCTCAGTTCCAAAACAATAAAAAAACTATAACAACGGAAAGGAGATGTAAAACAATGATAAACACAGCTTTTGTTGGGTGTACAGCAGCCATCAAATTCTAATTTCGTGTATATTTACAAAATAAAATTAAGCTGGTCAGTAAAATTATTGAAAATATTTTCTTTGTGATTTTATCATTTAAATAAAGTTTCCCATAATTTAATATATTATTGATTTTTATTGATTTTTTAGTTATTTGTTGTGAAAATAATCTAATCTAATCTAATCTAACTCCTGAATTGATTACATTGATGTAACATGCAAACAATGACAATGTGCCAGCTAATGAATTTTTAACTTTAATGGTGTAAGGAAGGTCTTAGTACATGTAGCTTATACTACTGAACTATAGTTAGATCTTAATCTTACTGCAAATGAACATTTTAAATGTTTTTTTGGGGGAGGGAGATGGTGGCTTAGGAGATCAAGAGACCAGGCTACCAATTCCATTCCAGCTCCTCCTGGCAAAAGGAAAAATATGCCTGAGCCAGAATCCTAGACAACTTTTAAAAAATGAAACTTCCACTTTTGACATTGGTAGATAGATGGTACCCACATGACTAAAATAATGTGAGTGTCATTTAAATGGATACAGTATATTATATTACACTTTTATTATCAATTATCTTATTATACAATGGAGAGTTGCAGTAAATTTAATGTGCATGCACTTCAATTTTCACATTTTTCATGTTAATGCTGCTGCACAAGCAATATTTGGGCCAAGCCTACAGTTACACACCAGTAACAGTGGTGAAGATGAAGGCAGCAGCTGTGAGAAAGAGTTTAACAGATGCAGTGAATCTTCATCTTAATGATGGAAGTATATGGTAAAGAGAAATCTGTGGAAGAAGAAAAATAAGGATCATGGCAGCAATGGAAAAAAGGAAAGAAGCTGATGACCAGACCCAAAAATGTGCAAAAATATAAAGACAAGAGAAGATAGAGATAAGATTACATCTGAAGATCTTTAAAAAGATTATAATTGTGTATCTTTCAAGAGATAGACAGTAAAATGAAGTTAAATTAATGTATGTATTTATTTATTTGGAATTTATTTATATTTTCTTTGTTAGTTTGTTAAGTTATTTATGATCATTTTAGCAAATTTTAGCCAAAATCAATGGCAATACATTTGACCATAAAGTTTAATCAGATACGATTCTTTTTTACCTTCAGCAACACGATACTTTTGGAGAGTGAACGTAAATGTCTACATTTGTGTCATAAATGTTACAACCTCTGATTTCTCACCACGACTTTTGAGAATTGAGGCAACATTTCACATTGTTCTGAATGATTTTACATCTAAAAAGTTGAATTGTGCAGAAATGAAAGAAGAGATTCCGATTTTGTATATATGCATCCATATACAGTAATTTGAAACCTCTAAGCAAGTACTTTAAAACCATTCTATTTCAGCGAGGTGCTTCTGTGAGTGTAAACCTATGTTTACACTACAACACATAAAAATACAGCTACAGAATGAAGCACATTTTAATGGAAAACAAGATAAATGAAAGGCTGTTGAAAGTTTACTTTGAAAGTAGGTTATGTGATTCTAGAGACACCACTCACGTTTCAAGATTGCAGTTTTACAGTGGATGCTTCAGTCCAAAGCTCAGAGAAGCCTGTAAGCTAGATGTCTTTGCATGTGAAAAGTCAATGAAATATGCATCCAGATGTTGCAATGACTGGGAAAGATTTGAGTCATGAATTTAATCACTTGAAACTCAACTTTGATTTAGACTTAAACCCAATAACTGAAAAAGGCCAAAAGTATTAGCAGGTGTAGGCAGTGGTGGCCTAGTCATTAGGACAGTGGCCTCAGAAGGTCCCAGGTTCAAGTCCCGGCCTGGGGGATTGAGTGTCTTCACCATGACAAATTTAGATTCATAGAAACATGGAGAGTCAGTGAAAGGCATTATACCTACTACATTCCTTATTTAAATTAATCAAAAAAATATTTTCACCCTGATTGTGCCAGTAACTGTAATTTCTTTAGGTTATTTTTTAGCTCAGCTTGGGACTTGCCTGTACTGATTCAAATCTTAACATGCTTGCACTGACTTGGGATTGCACTTGATACTTGCCTGCACTTACTCGGGACTGGACTTGAGGCTGTTGCTGACTTGGGACATAACTGTCCCAACGAGGACTTGAACCTGCGACCTTCTGGTCCTAACCACTAGGCCACCACTGCCCTCCATGGTTGCTGCTAGATTCTGCGAGTAGACAGATCTCCATGACCAGGGTTGGTAATCGCTGATGTCATTAGACCATTTTTGATCACTGCATGGGAAATTTTGGATGGAATGGCACAGGCACCTCTGAAAAGCCAGAGAAGCCTGCTCCACCTTTTTTAAGCTGTATAAAGAGCTGCAAGCAAAATCTGCAAACCACATGAACATTAGCAAATCTGGATCTTAAAGATCTATAATTGCAGTACTGTGCAAAAGTCTACACAAATGGTTTAATGCCATTCTCAGCATTGATGGTCTTTCTACAGCAATAACACAAGTGAAGCAGAAGATTTGTAAAAGTAATTTAGATGTTGTGAGATGGTAAGAAGAACAGGTTTGGTTCCAGATCTCCTCTCCAGGCCTCTAGTCATTACATGGATGTAAAACTCCAGCACCTGATTTAATGGAAGGAAGGACTGATTGAGGCCAAACCAGGAATTTGAAGGTAACATTAGGCTTCCATCAGGAGAAGTCTAGAAATGGTGAAGCCAACATCTTCACAAATAAAGTCAGTGTTTACGGTGTTACTGATATTTACACTTATACTAATATCTTTAGAAGAAGAGTTTTGAAATATAGACACAGTACTGTATACTTTAGAGAAAATGCTTGACACACATTCAGAATTCTATTTGAATTGAAATCATAAATATAAGGCTACATTTTCTGGGCTTTTTGGCTGCTAACTTGCTGAAGTTTCATTAAAAGTGGTGCCATTATTTAAAATTGTGCCAATATTACTAATGAAAGTGAGGCCCACCTAAAATCTCCTGTTCAGTTCATGTAGTCCAAGCCCCTCTGGACCAAACAGCTGGCCAAATCTGATTGTGTGTGAGGGAAAGGACTGTATAAGCAACAGGAAATCACAGCTCAGGTAATCTAGCAGGAAGCTCCCGGCTCCAGCCACGCCAGCACCCTGCTTTTCATTTGCGTGGAAGCTCTCGTCAGACGCTCGCTACACAAATACAGAACAAAGAGGCACAGACGCAAGCAAGGAAGCACTGTCCTCTCTGCAGGACCCTGACCAAGTCTGTCTTGTCCATCGTGATTCAGGCTCTGAGCTCCAGTTTCATTTTGAGTATAACCTCAGAGTCACCCAGGAGAGTAAAGCTTCTCTAGAAAAATTTACTTTGATCAAATCTGCTTATGTTTATTTCTTGACGGTTCTGGCAGTTCTGGGTATTTTTGATTAGTGTTGTTGATCGGAAATCACGAATCACTTGTTAATCATCACTTGAATCACTTCACAGGAAATGTAAGCCACATATTTCTAATTTTACTCAAATTATAGATATTTTGCCCTGGAATAGTTATGGGGTGGGTTAGGTTATTTCTAGAACAGAGTCAAACAGTTTCTTATGAGGCATGACTGCTAGAAATCAAAATTGTCCATTTTCATTAAACAGCAGTATTACTGTATATAAAACCAATATGGATTAGAGTGTTTTTGTTGATGTGGTACTGAAAGAATTAGCACATTTTCAATTCTTTTTAGCTGCATATTTGGTCATAATAATAATAATAATAATCTTCTATGATTATTTAGAATTTTTAATAATATAATTTTAGTTTGTCATATTCCATTAATAACTGAGATTGTAAAGAAGTCTAAATATATGTGGCCCAATTAAAAGAAGCTTAAATATTATTTTTTAAAAAAAGGAAATTTGATTGAACAGGTCTATATTGAAAAGTCATCTATACAGTAGCAAGAAAAAGTATTAACTTATAAAATGTCAACTGATCTTCAAGTCAAATGAAATGAAATCAGATCTTTTTATATCTTTATTTAGAACAACCATAAACAGCTCACATTGCTAGTGGGAAAAAAATACGTAAGTTAAGTATCTCAAAAAAGCTAATTAGAGTCAGGTTTTTGCATACCTTGTTAAGAAAATTACTTTGGAGGTGTGGACCAGAGCTACTTTGACTAATAATAATGACTCAGTCATTTTGAGTTTGTTCCAAACAAAAAGAATACACTTATTTGATCAAAGCTTCAGCCAAAAAAGTTTTCAGAAAATCTACAATAAATACTTATTAATTTACATAAAGCTTGAGAGGGTTACAGTTATTTAAAAGACTTTAGATATTCACCAGCCTACCAGATCAACAAATGGAGACTCTTGGACTGTGAGTACGATACCAAGAAGTGATTGCCCAGTCAAAATGACCACAAGACAACAACGAACACTCATTACTGGGGTAAAGGAACAACCCCAAGTGACTGCCAAAGATCTGAAGGCATCATTGGAACTAGATAGCAACTTTGTTAATGAGTCTTCAGTACGTAAAACATTGAAAAGGCAGGGTATCTATGGCAGAATACCAAAAAGAAAGCTGCTGCTTACTAAAAAGAACATTGCTGCATGCCAGAACTTTGTGAAAGCGCACATTGACACTCCACAGCAGTACTGGCAACATGTTTTATGGACTAATTATTAACTAATTTGGGGAAAAAACAGCACTGGTATTAAAAGAGAACTGCATATCATCATGAAAACATTATCCAAACTATGGTGAAGGAAACATGATTTGTGATTGAATTGCCGGCTTGCAATCACTGAGGGGAAGATTAATTCCTAAGTGTACAAAAAAACAAAAATCAGGATAATGTGAGGATGTCTGGATGTCAGCTGAAACTCTGTAGAAGTTAGGTGATGCAACAGGACAATGACCCAAAACACTAGATCAAATCTAAAACAGAACGACTTCAGAAAAACACAGTCCAAGTTTTGGAGTCAGAACCCACACTTCAACCCAAAAGAGATGCTATGGAATGATTGGAAGAGAACCATACACATGAGATGACAAATAATAGGACAGAACTAAAGCAGTTCTACTGGAAAGAATGGGCTCAGATTCCCCCTGATTGATGTGCAGGTCTGATCCACAGCTACAGGAAGTGCCTGGTTGAAGTTGAAGTCAACAAGTGATTCATTCCAAGAGTTCCCATCCTTTTTTTCCACTAGCAAAATGAGTTTTTATGGTTGTTTTCAATAAAGACATAAAAACATTAGCATTTATTGTTATTATTTAAGGTGCATTATGTTGGTCAATATCCTTAGCTTAAATTAGATCACATTTTATGAAAGGTTTGCATACTTTTCTTGCCTCTATATATGTATATATCTGTTGTCAAAAATGTATGCATAATATATATTAATGCTAAACTTATTAGTAGCACTGGAACATTCATAAAGGTCTCCCCTGATTAAAGTTTTTTTTTCTTTTCTATTCTTGACCTAAAAGGTATGAAGACTAAGCTAACTTGAAACACTTTTACCATAAAACACCTAATAATGGCCACAGCATATATGTATTTTGACTTAAAGTGTAGAGTTAATATATATAACCTTTGTTTTCTCTTCTGCTGCTGCTTTTTGGAATGAGCTTCACTTGAGATCGAACAGGCCTTCTTATAATTGTACTTTTGAACAACTGCACTACCTCAGCAGAATTAATTTGTATGTGATTTATTTTTAAATAAAAAACATCACTCAGATTATGTTTATGAAATTGCATTTTTTAAAACACAATTACTTGTTCAATATTTACCAGATAGATTTTATGTTTATTTGAAATTATAAGTATTGTGGCTATTGCAAAATGACAACGAATCAACAACAAAAAAGCAAGTTTACATGAGATACTACTAGGAATACACAAGTGAGCTGCATTCCAGAGGCTGGTTCAATAAAAAACTGACTTAAACAGCTTGCTCTCAGCTCCGCCTGAAAGGCCCCCAAGGACCTTTTTGGTCTCCTGGAAGGCTGCCTGTTTGGGGTTGAGTGGGTGGATGGGTGGGTGGATGGGTAGGTGGGTGGATTTGTGTTTGGCTGAAAACTTGACTGAGTTTTCACCGGGGCCCCATATGACCCAAAGGGGTCATGAGGTCAAACGCAAAAGTGACAATGTAGATAATTGCTGGCTAAAGATAATGGCCTGCTGATTGAGATCAATTACTTTCCATGGACGGAGAGGGAAAAACAGTGAGGTGAACCTTGACCTGGCAAGATGTCTACTGGTGCGGAACAGTGAGACATGAGGATGTCTGGCTGACGGAGAGAACACACACGCCCTTTCATACACACACACACACACACACACACACACACACACACACACACACATACACATACTTGTGATGATGGCCCCATTGTATATGAAAATAAGTCACAATAAGTCATCATACATAAGCACTTATGAGTATAAATGATAAACTTTTTAAAATAAAGGAAAGAAATAAAGACACAGACTTTCACACACATGCTGGCTTATGTAAAGATTTTTTTTTAAAGTTTTATATTTAGCTGTGGAGTATGTGTCCATCCCTCCAGGGGCAACCAAACATGGGCTATAATCTGTGTAATGCAAATTATCATTTAAATCATTAACGCACTACATTAGTACTATATTAGTACAACAATGGGTAAACAAACCAATTTGCATGGAGAAGGCTGTCTATGAACATAAGCCCTTGGGGGAATCTGTCTGACGGACGGGTGCACATTTAAAGGACAGACATGACAATGGGTCGCTGTGTACTGCTATGTGCTCAGGTCATCATTGGTCATTACATCAGATCCCTGATAGCCATGGAAAATCTATTCAAATCAAACAAGCTTACAGAGGCACACTGCCAGTGTTTTCTCCACCAGGACTTGAGCTAAGGGTGTTTATAAGCATTGTTTACATTATCACACCTTATACATTATTATTTAAGATTTTTTTTTAACCCTGTATCATATGTGCAGAGCAGGTATGTAATGGAATATGTTGAATGCATATGTATCTTATATGTATTTTTTATGTATTATTATTGTATTATCTCTTTAGATAATTTATATATGTTTATTCAGATTCAGAATCCATTTCAGAATCAGATTTTCAAATTAGATTCTGTCTCTCAAGTACTACAGATTATAATAATAATAATAATAATAATAATAATAATAATAATAATAATAATTAGAAGAAGAAGAAAAAGAAAAATATATATAGCGCCTTTCACAATGTCAAGGTCGCTTCATACAAAAAAATGGAATGAAAGTTGGAGAAGTAATCTTTGAAAAAATGAATCTTTAGATCAGATTTAAAGTTTGGAATAGAAGAGCAATCACGGAGAGACTGAAGAAAAAAATTCCAAAGGTTGGGGTGCTATGGCACTTTTGGACCTGGCTCCAATAGTGGAAAGTCTTGTGTGAGGAACAGCCAGAAGATTACTACTAGTGGACCTTAGAAACCGAGCAGGGGAGTAAGGCATGAGGAGATCAAAGAGGTAGGGAGGAGCAAGATTATGGAAAGCTTTGAAGGTGAGGAGCAAAATTTAAAACTGAATATGGGACTGAACACGTAGCCAGTGAATTTGGAAAAGCATGGGGGTGTTATTGTATGAGTGAGGACCCAAGCAGGAGAGTTTTGATTATACTGAAGTTTTTGAAAAGAGTCATTGGGAAGACCAATAAAGAGTAATCAATACATTTTGGGACGGATTTAATATTAGTTCCTGTGTTGAGTGATGGGTCAAAAATAACACTAAGATTTCTGATGACAGAAGGAGACTTAACCAATATACCACCAATGTTTATTGAAAAGTTAGAAGACTGTGATAGAATATATTGAGGGCCAACCAGTAAATCTTCAGTTTTGGTAGTGTATACCTTGAGGAAGTTATATTTTGTCCGAAATACTATTTTTTTTCTGAAATACAGTTTGTGATTTCATTTTGAGAAAAGTCTGAGGAAGAGATACTGTTTATCTAAATGTCATCAGCAAATAAAATGCCATGTTCATACTGATTTTGGTCCTGAAGTGCTCCTCGGTTGCTGTGATAGGCCAGTGAAAGGCCTAAAGGCGGGAAGTTAATCTCAGTCTCTTGAACTCTGTCCTCCGGTGCATTGTTATTCGTGGTGAGCTCGCACTGTATTAAATTTAGCCCCTTGCCTGCCCTGTTCTGCCTGGAAAATGTCTGGCCTCACCCCTGGCCCAGGCACTGAGATGGTAGAACACACTTTCTGTAGAGTAATCCTGCTGGGGTGGATATGAGCACTCTCCCAACAGCACTTCCCTTTCTGAATAAAACATTCAAATCCGATAGGTGTGTCTGTGATGCAATCGCACAATGAGCTCTTTCTTCTGCAACTACTTTACATGCCGAAGGTTCCTCAGGAGATACACACACACACACACACACACACACACACACACACACACACACACACACACACACACACACACACACACA
>JBBIGC010000013.1:4019262-4033348 GCA_037576955.1 Lepidarchus adonis | reverse complement strand
GAGAGAGACAGAGGGAGAGAGAGAGAGAGAAAGAGGGAGAGAAAGAACCAGAGCGAGAGAGAGAGAGAGAAAGAGAGAGAGAGACAGAGAGAGAGAGAGAGAGACAGAGAGAGAGAGAGAAAGAGAGAGAGGCTGTAGAAGGAGAGGGTAGAGAAAGAGGGGGAAGGAGAGCCAAAGAGTGAAAGAGAGAGAATGACAGACAGAGAGAGAGAGAGAGGGAGAGAGAGAGAGAGAGAGAGAGAGAGAGAGAGAGAGAGGGAGAGGGAGAGAGAGAGAGAGAGAGCTGGGATGGGCTGGTATTTGGTTACAAAGTTGAGGAGGAGTATCAGAAGGTAAGGGGAGGTCATACTGGGCGCAAAATGAACTTCATGTCAAAACAAACGTCTGCTCCGCTGTTTGATGACAGAGCTCCATGAACCAACCCCCTCAGAGCTGCTCCTCCTTAAACGAGATGCCGCATGAAAAACCCAGTCCGGCACCACAGTGAGGAGCTACACATTCCTGAACGCTTCACTGTCATGTTTTGTCCAATGGCCAATCATTCAGCCTCTGGTTCGGGGCAACAACACCTATGGACAGGTCACCCAGAGGTTCACACCTGACAGTGATGTCACTAAAAATGATTCTGCTTCCATCACACCGGTACCTGAGCATCCACAGAGAATCTTCCACTGCTCATGCAATATTTCAACAAGGTGCAAGCTGAGATGAAGAAACAATAAGGATCATCTGAAGGACATATCTGCTTTAGAACCTTCTAATGGACCTTTAAAAGATTCACATTCTATACCAATTTTACTTTATATACTTCACTATAAGAATCTTTTTGGAAACCTTAATTTTTATTGTTCTATTTTTAGAAGAAGTGCTCTAAAAATGATAAAAATAATAATTTCAATGGCCAGTTTTTAGGTCATCATTTTTATAAGAATGGAATGTCTACTTAATGCACATTTTCTTCAAGAATTTAAAGTTTTCACTGAAATTTTCCTAAAATAAACCCAAGAACTAAACTTCTGAATGAATTCTGGTCAATTGGTTTTAAATGTTTCTGAAGCTTTCATCACTAAAGTGTTTTTAGTATCGATTGTATCTTCATTGTTGCTGGTTGAATCACCAAACCTGGAAAGAGAAAAGCTACGGATGGGAAGAGGTGTAGTGTCAGTAGTGAAGAGACTATAGAGAAAAAGCCAAAGTCTCAGCCTCCTAGTGGACAAAGGGGTTCACCGTACATCACCATAAAACGTTCACGCCAACGGCTGTAAAATTAATCACCGGTTCGTAATGGAACCAGCTACAGCTGCCTGCACATACAATGTTGTCACAGTTAAGAGTAGACAGGAATGCACATTCGCTAATAATCCATCCAATACATTAAAATATCTATAAGCTCCATATGTTTAGTTGTGTAAGTGTAAGTTCTGTTATAATAGCAGTGTTTTTACTGTGTGAATAAAGCAGAATAATGAGGCTTAAACATATAAACATTTATAAAATGTGATAGCAGATCAGAAGATTAAGAAAAAAAGAAAAATTCATATACAGCACCCCTGGTTAAAATTCAACCTTTAATTGAGACGTGTGATTAGAAAATAAAAACGTAATGTTAAGTATATATATATATATATATATATATATTCATGATTAGCTACAACCCCTGTTTGCCAACAAGACAGCACTAAATATTCTCCTATAACATTTCATAAGGCTGGAGAATACAGACACTGGGATTTTACCATTCCTCTTTTTTTTAAGAGTCGTGGGTTCTCTCTTATGCACTCTCCTCTTCAGCTCACCCACAGGTTTTTAATGGGGTTGAGGTCTGTGGACTAAGATGGCAGAAGTTGATTTACTGTCTGCTGAGCCATTTTTGTGTAGATTTTGCCATATTTTTACGGTCAATATTCTTATCTTTAGCTTTCTGACAGAAGCCAAAAAAAATTATTTAAAATGTCTTGGTACTTCAAGGGCGTTTGGAAGAGAAACAGCCCCACAGCATCACAGATCCTCCACCATACCTTACAGTGGGCATGAGCTGCTTTTCCATATGCCCATCCTTGGATTTACGGCAGACCCACTTAAAAAAAACCTCAATTTTAGAAAATACTTGTTGGCATAGAGATAGCATCTTATGGTTGTCATGGAGACTTTGTGACCCTAAAATATCACTCCTTGTTCCAGATCTCTAACAGTGAGCTTTGGATAATTATTTTACTTCTCTTACCATCCTCCTCACTGTGTGTGGTGGAAAAGTAAACTTGGCTCCTCATTTAGTTTGTCACTGTTCCAGTTGTTTAAAACTTCTTTATTATTCATTTGACTGTAGATACAAGCTGGTTTAGGTGGGTAGCTTTTTTCTTGTAGCCATTATAATGGTCCACAAACATCTGCCTTACTTAAACACCTGGCTCTTGCCTTAAATACCTCATCTTTCCCATGGTAAAGAGTGGCTAATAGCAATTGGACTCTGTGTCACATGATATTTATACCCTAGGGAAACAGGAAGTAATTAATTACTAATTAACTAATTAATAAACTAAAATGTTTCTATTTACTCTGATCAACTTTAAAAACTAAATTGGATAAAAACCCATCAATAATTATTTTATATAATAATTCATTAAAGATAATTATTTCTGATGGATTTTTTTTATTCACTAAAGTAAAACGTCAGGGTTTTTTATTACAATTTTTAGCGTGAGATTATGGTCCTGCAATAATATTTGTGTTTATTTTAAGGCTTTCAACATAACTAGAGGTGCCAAAAATTGTGGAGGACGTTGTATTATATAGATGGACAGACAGACAGGCGGACAGGCAGCATATTTTTCTCTTTGTGGGAAACGGACCCTTATTGGCTAGTAGGTTTTTGTTGTAGGTGTCGCTGATCTGATATGTTACAGCATAATAACCCATGTTAAAGTTACAATTTACAAATTTGCCAAATTTTGTCATATAAACTTTCCAGTCCTTTTTTCTGATTGCCGTTTAATAAAAACATCACCCTGTTGGTTTTTCTTACAATATTCGGTTGTATGTAAATTACTTTGAAGATAAACTTGAATATCTGTATTCACATATTCATATGTCTGTATATACATAATCATAAGCATAATCATGCCTGTGCCTGCTATTACCCAACAGTGACAAAATCCAAAAGTGGTTCATCACCGTGATCCACCACTGCTGCCGCGCGTTCGCCCTCCAGGTCGTTATTTATCGCCGGAGGGCCGCATGTTTTGACAAATGGCCGGGCTCTGCGAATTCTATTGTGGCAAAGTTCAGCAATTAGCCTCCCATGTAAAGAGACTCGGGCCCTCCACCATGAGTGTGTGCGATTTATGGGTTCGGTCCAGCAGCCTGACTGCTTCAAAGCAGCGGCAGGAGAGAGCGAGGAGGACTTGCTGGGAGTTCACGAATATGAAGAAGCACATACACATACACACATGCAGCTGTAAATCTGAGAAGAGCATGGGGGAGCTCAAGGATCCTCTGGGAGAGAGGGACTGCTGTAGCCTTAAAAACATGAGGCCCATAGCTCTTACCAGCGCTGACTACAACCCCGACGGTTCCTTTATGATATATGCACCTATGATTTGGACTCCAAATTAAAACAAATACGTTAATTTTTCTTTTAACCAAAGGCTTTATCTATAAATTCCGCTGTTCTTCTGGAGGACTATGCAGTAGATAAACACGCGGTCGCGGTAGTAGGTGGCTCGCTCCTCTGCATGTGTCGGTTGTTAATCTTCTACTTTAACCCGGTGGTCCCCTGTAAATATTTAGTGAAGGGACTTGGGCTACTACTGTGAAGAACACTAGGCTTTACAGGAGAGCTTCTCCGTGGCTGATTAGTACAGCACAGTGTGTTGACACACAAACTAAAGTCTACTAGAAAAACAACATGGATGTCAAACTTTGCACACACATTTACATACACAGCATTTGGTAGATGCTCTTATCTAGAGAAATGTACAAGTGTTTTGAGGTTTGCTAAGAAAATATCGTCCTCACACATGTAAACCTAAACTTCAGAACTGCTAGTCAACTAAGATGCTGCCAGAGCCGCTAGTCAACCAAGAAAACTACCAGAGCCGCTAGTCAACCAAGAAAACTACCAGAGTTGCTAGTCAATCAAGAAAACTACCAGAGTCGCTAGTCAACCAAGAAAACTACCGGAGCTGTTAGTCAACCAAGAAAACTACCAGAGCCGCTAGTCAACCAAGAAATCTACCAGAGCCGCTAGTCATAAAAGATGCTATCAGAGCTGCTAATTTACCAAGACGCTACCGGAGCTGTTAGTCAACCAAGACACTACCAGAGCTGCTAGTCAACCAAGAAAACTACCAGAGCCGCTAGTCATACAAAATGCTATCAGTGCTGCTAGTTTACCAAGATGCTACTGGAGCTGCTAGTCAACCAAGATGCTACCAGAGCTGCTAGTCAACCAAGAAAACTACCAGAGCTGCTAGTCTACCAAGGAAACTACCAGAGCTGCTAGTCTATCAAGGAAACTACCAGAGCAGCTAGTCAACCAAGAAAACTACCAGAGCCGCTAGTCAACCAAGACACTACCAGAGCTGCTAGTTTACCAAGAAAACTACCAGAGCCAATAGTCATACAAGATGCTATCAGAGCTGCTAGTTTACCAAGACGCTACAGGAGCTGTTAGTCAACCAAGACACTACCAGAGCTGCTAGTCAACCAAGAAAACTACCAGAGCTGTTAGTCATACAAGATGCTATCAGAGCCGCTAGTCAACCAAGATACTACCAGAGCTGCTAGTCAACCAAGAAAACGATCAGAGCCGCTAGTCAACCAAGACGCTACCAGAGCTGCTAGTTTACCAAGAAAACTACCAGAGCCAATAGTCATACAAGATGCTATCAGAGCTGCTAGTTTACCAAGACGCTACCGGAGCTGCTAGTCAACCAAGATGCTCCCGAAGCTGCTAGTCAACCAAGAAAACTACCGGAGCTGCTAGTCAACCAAGACGGTACCGGAGCTGCTAGTCAACCAAGAAAACTACCAGAGCTGCTAGTCAACCAGGATGCTACCAGAGCTGTTAGTTTACCCAGATGTTACCAGAGCTGCTAGCTTATAAGATGCTACCAGAGCTGCAAGTCAACCAACACACTACCAAAGCTAAATATCATCCAAGACACTAAGTTTTTTTTTTTTTTTGGCTGTAATTATAAGAAAGTCTGATGAAGTTCTTCTCCAAGGCTTTTAAAAACAGTGTGTTTTTCTGCTGTTCTAAAGGCCATGGAAGGTTTGTTCCTCCACTTAGGGCCCAGAACTGAAAAGAATCTTGATGTCTTTTGATTTTTGAAAAGCATTAGGTCCAATTGTGCTGATCATGATGTTCTAAGAGGGCAAACTGTGACCCTTGGCTTGATGTTTGCAGAGGTGAACAAAAGCTGCACGGACTCTCTTTCTCTCTCTCATGAACTAAACCAATAAGAACAAACTACACTGTGGTTCTTTTTTTGAAAGAAGTCCAGGCAGCATTAGATTTGAAATATAAAATCTTAAAAATGAAGTTGATTCCATTCATTATTGTATTATAATTTAGAATTAGTTAATTTTTCCCCAAATACATAAACATGGCCACAACAGAAACTTACAACGAGGAACACATTAGTCAAGCTCCGGTTAAACAGACTGTTCTACCAGTTTTCCACAAATACGTCCAGCATGGGTCTGAAATACCTACCACCTCCATTAGACCCATTCTGATGCATTTTTAATCATCTGACACCAATACACTTTCAGTATAAGTGTGCATCCTTACATTACACATTACTGGGTTAAAGACAACTGTTTTGGATTTACATTACGTATTTTTTTTTAATTAACGGAAAGCTGTTAATTAAAACAAATGAAGAAAATAAATAATGTTTTTTTTAGCTGTTAGTTCTTAAATATTTTATTTATTACAATACATTATATTGCCAATACATAAAAATTACAGTTTTGTGTTGCACAAACACTAACAAACACTTAAGCCATGTAAATCCTAATTACTCTTTTGCCAGTTTGCAGAGCAATTCTCACAATGCTTAATTAAAGTAATGAGTAATGGGATTATTTTTTCTAAGAAGTAACCAGTAAAGTAATCCCATTACAAATCAGCAGAAGTAATTAGTAATTAGTAATTTATTACTTTTTAGGCAGAAATAAACGTATCAATCGCAATTAAACCACCATGACACATATCCTTAAATGTTAATAAACATTTCCAGAATATAATATGACAAAAACACCAATATTCAATAAAATATGATGTATTATTAGTAATAATATGGGCAGATATGGAGCGTTTTCCCTCTGGCTGTGGCTTTATAAAAGTGGTGGAGTTGAACTGCCCGCTTCAGACCCTTATTACCCCACTGGCCCATAATCCTCCACTCAAACCCCAGCTGGCACGTGTGTTCTCTCTCCAGGATGCTCATTCCAGGACGCCCCCAGGGATCCTCCGAGAACCTTTCCATTCATGCTGACCTGCTGAGAGAGTGGGCTTATCAGCAAAGAACCTGGTGACAAGCACAACCCCTCACCACAGCACACCTCTCTCTCTCCCTCACACACACACACACACACACACACACACATCTTAGTCCCAATGGGGCCAGAAAGCAGAGCTAGCTTAACATGTGGAGACCACCAGACCAGGCTGTAGTACTGCTCTACTCAACACCATCCCACCAGCAGGAGCGCAGAGATGACAGGAAGGTCCAGGAGATAAGAGACAGATAGACAGAGAGATACAGAGAGACATAGAGAGAGAAGGAGAGAAGGAGAGTGAGAAAGAGAGGGTGAGAGAGGTTGTTTGAAAAGCCCTCTGTGATAATAACTGACATTAGTTCAAGTGCCCTCAAGTGGGGGAGAGTGTGCTTCTGTCACACGTGCAGGATAAATGCAACTGGTAATGGGAACCATCAACCAGTGTAATGGATGAACTTCAACAACGTTTGTCAAATATTTAAGGATACAATATTAAAAACAAATGTAAATGTATTGTATTATATTATGAATATTAAAAAAAAATCATGATGCCTAATTGTATTAATTCATATTCCTATTTTTTTTTACATAATAAAACAAAGAAAAAGAAATAATATATATATATTTGACTTGACTAAATAATTATAATAGTCAAGATTTATATTTTTTATTGTTTGTTTTAAATAAAAAATATATACATTTACATACAGTATCACACAAAGGTCAGTTCACCCCTTACATTTTTGTTAATATTTTTTAATTGGCCAACATTAAAGATATGACACTTTGATACAATGTAAAGTAGTCACTGTATAGCTTTTATTCCAGTGTAAATTTGCTGTTCCCTCAAAATAACTATACGCAGTCATTAACGTCTAAACCACTGTCAACAAAAGAGAGTACACCTTTCAGTCAAAATGTCCAAATTGTGCCCAATTAGCCAATATCCCTTCACATAGCCATGTGTTACAAGGTCTCAGGTGTGAATGGGCATGAGGTGTTATCCCTCTCACACTCTCTCATACTGGTCACTGGAAGTTCAACATGGCACATCATGGCAAATAACTCTCTGAGGATTGTTGCTCTACATAAAAATGGCCTAGACTACAAGAAGATTACCAACACCCTGAAACTGAGCTACAGCACAGTGGCCAAGATCATAGAGCTGTTTAACAGAACAGGTTCCACTGAAGCAGAACTCCATGCCCAATGTCCATGCTCCATTTTCCAGTGCTGGAAAATAATGGTGGCCACACAAGATATAGACAATTTGGACATTTTCACTTAGGGGTGTACTCACTTTTGTTGCCAGTGGTTTAGACATTAATGGCTGTGTTGAGTTATTTTGAGGGGACAGCAAATCACTGTTATACAAACTGTACACTGACTTTTTACATTGTATCAAAGTGTAATATCTTCAGTGTTGTCCCATAAAAAGATATGATAAAATATTTACATATGTGACGAGTGTACTCACTTCTGTGAGATACTATATCTACCTTTTCTTTCTGGATTTTGACTTTTTTTCCAACAAATAAGCTAACAGTGGCCTTAATGTCCCATACATTTAGTTTAGATTTTCAGTTACTCACTGTAGAAGCTTCAATACTCTTTTAAAAATTAAATAACGTGTAAAAACAGTCACATAATGCAATAAGGGTTGGAACAATTATCCATTAATCTAATTTACTAGATATCGTATTAAAAAAAAACATTACCTAATGACCTGCATCTGTAACCCCTAATTAAAAGTCCAGCTACTGACATGATGGGTTATTTTTTCACTGAAATAGATCAACCCTGAAGTGTTAAAACAAACACACTACTGTTGCAGGTAAATTGCAGTAAATCAATGAGCAGCAAACGAAAAAGCAACAGCAAAGAAGAAAGCTACAGTTCCCTCCAAAAAACAAGACATAACATAATGGCTCAGATCCTTATGCAACTTACCTGTTCATTTGCTGCCTAATATGACCCCAGTATACAGTACTATGAAAAATGTTACACAGTAATGCAAATTGTTCCTGTTTATCTCAGAGGTGAATTTCTGACAGAAAAACTTGAGTTATCATTAGAATAAATGCAAAGAAACAAAAAGGCAGTATTTTAAAATGAGTTTAGTGTAAAAAGTAGTTATGTGTTGGGAGCTGTTAGAACAGTGTTAGAACAGTGCCTCCACCCATTGCCTGGTTGTGAAACTCTCCCAGCAGCAGAATTTGATTTAACCACTGATTGAGGCCAAACCATGAATTTGATTGTTCCTACAGATAATCCCGAGCTTCCATAAGAACACAATGAAAAATAATGTTCACTGAATTCATTTTATTTTTATTGCTTCTAATATTATTGATCTGAAAACAAAACCATAAAAACACAAAAATGCCTCTAAACTACACTTACATATACAGTCAAACCTCGTTAACTCGCCCCTATTGGTCTGAGCCCTAAACGTGGCGAGAGGCGGGGTTTGACTTTTTTTTTTTTGTTTTTTTTTAAAGATTTTTGCAGTTGCACACATCATTCATTCTTCAGAGGTAAATGTGCAGACGCTTTTCGCTATGCATCACAAAAATGAATGTGATTGATTATGACCAATTATTTGAATTTGATCACACTGTATTACTGTATTTACCCAACAATAGGCTGCAGCTTATACACTGATTTTGCAAACCTGGTATTGGGTGCAGCTTGATTAAATAGGACGTCCTATCTAAAAAGATGAAAACACATTCGCTAAAAGTATAATTCAGTACAAAAAGACGACATGATTATGTGAATTTAAATGTACAGTTTACTGCAGCAATGTTTGAAAAGCAACACAAAGCAAATCAAAAACAGATCAGTGATGGATCAATATAAAATGTGGATCATGTAATGCGTGATTGTTTACCTCCACTTTCCACTGGAAACCAAAATCAACTAAGTTGTTTGCCAGAACTAGCATCAGCTAGCAGTTAGCCTAGCCATCATGCTAGTCCTCGATGCACCAAATCATGCAGACTCTGTGTGCATTGTAAAATAAAAGAGGTTATAGAGTTGATATTGCCTAAATGCAGTTTATGATAAGCTCACAATCTGGTCGTCAAATTCTGGCAAATATGATGAATTAATTTGTAGATAAATAAGAGAGAAGAAGAAAAGCCTTTCTTTGTTGCTGGAATATGATGCACCTCTCCGCATATGAAGTTAAATGAAGCTGCTGTTGCATCCAGTTTCCCTTAAACATTTTCAGATCTTTGCTACTTAACATTACATCCTAGTGTATAATACAAGCTGGAAAAAAAACTAAATTTACCAGAAATTAAAGGAACAAAGATTTTTGTTTGAATGACCAGAGGGTGGGAGTACAGCAGTACAGCGATGTCAATCACCCGTCTACATGTAAATTTCTCAGTATAAAATTAGCAAAACTGAAATGCTAACATTATTAGGCTTAACTTTTTCCAAATTTAGATACGTAAACATTAATTGCGACCTGTGCTGCTTTGATGTTGCTAATGTCGGACACGCGTTCATCTCAGATTTTGCAAATGTTGCTTGGATCTTAAATTCTGTGGAATGATATCGGTAAGTTCCAAATTTATTTATTTATTTTAATATAATATATTATTTTCTAATAATTTATCTGTTCATGCTCAACTATGGTATAATGTCACTGGTATAGCGCTGCAAAGGTCTCCAGTGGTCAAATTAGATGCTTCTACTTCAGATTGATAAATTAAAATGATTAAAACATACTGTATATGAGCACTAGAATGGGGCAGGGTATAACGTGGGGCAGAAATACAGTAAAGTCATGCAGATACTCACTACGGTTTAACCTCAGGACTTTAAATGGTGTTTTCAGTTCAGCAGTGCATTATCTTGAGGGACGTTGCAAGTCTACAACTCTATCATTACTAACTTGCCCCAGATGATAAAAGTATACAGAATCTGTTTCCCAGCACTCCTTGTGGCTCTGAAAGCTATCCTGAATCTCCTCCTGTGGATTTGAGAGAATCTCCCTGCTAGGGCAGTATGAAAGTTGGAGACTCAAGTTGCACAATAGGCTGGAGCTGGGGGCTCCACTTTCATCTTCTCTTGGTCAGGGGGCTTCACAGGCTGCCGTTGGTGTAGCAGCAGCCAAGACCTTCTTCCCAACACACATATATATGCACATACACGCACACACTCACACAGACCCCCTCCCTGGTTGGCTGTTCCTGATGAGCGTCTTTGAAGCCGTGTCGTGTGAAGATCTGTCGCTGTGACTCCATTAGGCCTGGCTGTCCGTCAGAGTCTAGGAGCTGTGTCTGTTTGAAGATGATGTGCACCACTGGTTAATGCGTCATGGGAACTGACCATGCAGATGGTTTCAGTAAAAGAAACACTCCTTTCTCTTGAACTGGGCCTGGAATTATATGTTTCAGAGGATCTGTGATGTTCCTGAAGAGAACTACGACTAGCTGTTTATTGTAGTTTATTTAGTGGTACGATTAGCAAGGTTTGGCCGACTTCGGAGCCTCCAAAGCCAGTTCCAGGCACCACAAATCACACAAATCTGAGGTAAACCACAACAACAACAACAAAAGTCCAACATGCCAGTCATCCTGGGCCTGAAACACCGCCCTGCACCTTGGCAGGGTTGTCCTGTGAGAGCTGGGGCCGTGGGATTGTCTAACGTTCTTCGCTAACAAGCGAAATGATGAGAGCGGACGTTGGGCGTCATTTAGCTGTCAGGAGCCGAATCAGCCAGCATGACGCTTAAAGAGGGAGACCGTGATTGCGGGGGCTTGAATAGCTCCCACTGAAATTGGGCATTTTACACCTTGGCAGCCTCCCAAAGGCACAAATTGTCCTCCTGTCTAGATGGGACAAAATGGTTAGAAACAGCAAGCCAAACGGAACGTCCATTTTCCCTGGGAACTTCACGGACTTCCAAACTTCCAAAATAGCCTGGTCCTCATGGAAGGGGGGGACCGTGGAGTAGGAACGTGCATTTTCAGCTAATGTCCAAAAAAACATGAATTTTCTTCTTCCTCTCTTATATGTTGAGGACTTTGGCTCACGCTTATGATAATTTGCTGATGTGATTGATCAAAACGTCAGAGGATAAAACACTAGGAATGTAGACTTATTAATAAATTACCATTGTTAATAGTTCCCACCATGTTTTCAAAATTTCTCCATAATTAAAGGGTTTAGATGTAATAAGCCAGAATTGTTCACTTTGTTGGTGATGGGAACCAGACATCTGGAGAGTTCTATGTCTCCAAAAGACCCATTACAGAAACGTATGATGTCTGAGACATTGTTTTATTATGGATTGAGATTTACAACATTAAATACTACAAGTACGAGTCAGTATGTTTTTATGCAATCATTTCATTTTCCTTAAATTGGAAGAATTCTCCAATAATCTAAAGTGAAAAATTGAGGAGACCTCACAAACATCAATAAACTCAAGCACTGGCTTTGTATCCGATTATGATGCAGATACTATTCAACCCAAACACCAGGCTCATATCCAACTTCCATTGACTTCCATTGAACAATGGCACTTACATGCTCCAAATGGTAGAAGCAAGCCTAGGTATCTTATCCTTGCACTAATCAAGCAATGAAACATGCCTGAGTGATGACAAACGCTTGTGAAGCCAATTGTTCCAAACATTATGATGCCCAGAAATGAGGGGCGCTGTGTTTAAAAAGTGTTCTAATTTCTACATGGTGAAACTAAAATGCACGTAAATAAGTTGAAATTAAATTTGGAGTGTGAGAATTGTTTGAGCAGAGGGGCAAACATTATGTCTCAAACATTATGGAGGTAACTGTAAATCTCGATGTTCTTCTCCATCTGTTTATTTTTCTGAACATTCTGAAGCCAGCTATGGAAATTAGTACCACGTTCCTTGGGCCTAGATATCTAACGGGTTGTCTGGGGCGGGCTGCTGGGGAGAGGCTCCGGCTGGAAGCTTCTGAGTTTTGAAGAAGGATCTGGGTTAATGAAATGGAATCCCCTGGCTGTCCATTACACTTGGCTGGAACGAATCGATCAGAGAGGGCGTCTGTGACAGAGTTGTCTGCAGAGTTGGCTGTTTTCACCTTCGACGGAGCCACTGGGAGGACGGGCTGTCTGGACCCGTGAGCTTCATCCTGCTAAATCTGAGACAAACTTTCACGTGCAAGTATCTCCGTTACACTGGGCACAACACTTTTCGATTTATGAGGAAGACAAAAGCAACTTGAAATGATGTATCGTGCAGCAAAACTGCTGTTACTGTTCCACTGCAAGTGAGGAAACAGCTTTAAAGCAACAGTTCAGCAAGTTTTCCCTTATCCAACATGTTGCTGGCCAGTCAAGTGTGCTGCTTTAGATTTGCACTGGACCTACTGTACAAGGTCAGTGCTACTAGTAAGTAGGGCCTGTAATATCACATTGCCCACCACTCTTCTTCCCCAAGATAAGAATTTCTCATATTGTGATACTGATGATATTCGTGATGTTCTCACCATATCTCATGTTTACACTATTACATAATTATTACATCTATGAAGGAACTTCCAGTCTATTTTGTAAAAAGGACTTCCCAACAGTTAGTTAGCAGAGAAAGTTCAACTAAGAGATGCCCCAGCCACATTTAAATCTATAGTCTGACTTTGGCTTTTAGAACATTGTTGAGTGTAAATTATTTATCTCTGTATGTCTCTTTCCCACACTTTGGTTTAATAGCAATGGATGATGCTACAAGGGAACCCTGTAAATGTGAGTAAACACACATCACTAGAGAGCTTCTTTAAAAAAGGGGGAAAGACCCAGTAAAAAAAGTGTGCAGAATTGCGTTTTCCCACCAATATCTAGCATTTGCTGAACTGTCCTCCCCAGAATTGTTGTTATCGTGATATTATCATTAGCGTGGGCCACATGTGAGATACCCTGCGATTCCCATTGCTAACTGGCTAGACTGCTGCACAGTCAGTGATATGTGAGAAACTTCCAGAAGTCATGTTTTCCCATTGGAAATGTCGATTTGGTAGTTTTGCCGATTCTTAATTATGCTGATGTTAATATTGTTGACTTCACAACATTTAAGCTATATTTAAACACCATGGACAACAATAAATAAATAAATGCAAGTAAATAAATACATAATATTTATTTATTAAAATACACAATAAATGAGATAAATAAATAAACAGAATGGGTCATTATCTATTGACCATATTTTTTTTTTTTTTATTAAAAGTATGAAACGTCAAACATAATCAGCATTTTTAAATAAAAGTCTCTAGAAATGATTAGACCTTCTCTGAAGGCCAAGAAAGAAATCTCAAATCCAAAAATTCTGTGAAATTAATGTAATAGTGGTGCTAATTTATTTTTCTCTCCTTTATTTTGACCTCCTTTGTTCTTGTAGGTTCATGTATGATATTGGATATGAGTATGGTATAGTTCTCTCCCTCTCAGTGCTCTCCTGCTGAAGTCAGCTCTTTCTCTCGCACTCTAGTTCCCTCCTGCTCCTTTCATTTAAGCTGAAGTCCAGCTCCCTCCCTCTTTCCATCTCTCTCTCTCTCTCTCTCTCTCTCTCTCTCTCTCTCT
>JBBIGC010000013.1:3989353-4000087 GCA_037576955.1 Lepidarchus adonis | reverse complement strand
ATATTATATTATCGTGTTAAAATTAGACTATTTTATTGTTTTAAAAATTTTATAAAAAATGATGTAGCTGATTGCTGGACATTAAATAAATAAATAAATAAATAAATAAATAAATAAATAAATACATTTTATGTATTTTTGTAAAAATTTTACACATTATACAGACATTATACAGACTAACTAACTAACTAACTGAATAAATAAATAAAATATGATATTATATGATATTATATGATATTATATTATATTATATTATATTATATTATATTATATTATATTTTTTTATCTAATCCGGACTCAGTCTGATCTCTGGGCGTTTTTCTCTCTGAAGCAGCTGAAGGTGAAAAGCTCTGCGATGGAAAGTGGCCTCAGTCCTGACATCAGCTCAGTCAGTGTCAACACACGTCAGCAGCAGTTAGCGCACGGGAGGAAGTACAGGCAACAGACAACAATGAAGGGAAAGAAATTTGGGGTTAGCCACAGAACTGCCCTTGTTCTTGGAAGTGCGCACCCGTGTCATTCCTGAGGTTGTTTTAGGTGCAGATGTTTATAGCTGACGGGAACAGCATCATGCCTGCTGCTGCTCCACAGGTAGAACTGAGCAACAGGGTGTGATTAATTTCCATTTCTGAGAAGAAGTGTATTTCAAAAGTTACTGACAGTATGTTTTTCATCAATTTTTGACTTTTAATTGCTGAACATCATTGTAAACGTGCCTGGACTTGTCCAGCAACCCCTTGCTGGCCCTTTCCACTCCTGACTCTAGATCTTATCACCTGTTACCTGCAGGTCAGCAGGAACTTTACCATTTAGATAACCTTCTCATCTCAGCACTATTGGAAGAGGATGCTCATAAAACATTTATAACAGATTATTAGAACTATTGAACATTAGAACTTTGAGTACTCAAAAACCTCAAGACCCTAAAATTTTGTAAAGAACCACTACATAATGTAAAAGAAACGTCAATGGTTCTTCATCAAATCATCTATTTTCTAAGCACAGTTATTTAAAGAACCAACACTGTTTTTCTGTGGTGTCATCACCTTAAAAAAAACCTTGCAGCACATTTTAAATTGTGCATACAATTTCCATAAATGAAACGTTTTTTTTAACATTTTAATTGCATCTTATCAAAAATGTTGGTTGTACCAAAGAATGGTTTTTGGATACCACGTGGAACTGTTCATTACAGGGTTCTTTAAAGAGGCATTTGCTACAGGGTTTCCATTATAGAGGAAGCATTTAAAAAGTTAATAAAAAAAATAATTATGGAACCTCCTACGAACAATTAAAACAAAGTATTTATAGAAGAACTCTTGAGGAACCACTTTTAGGGTTTGTAGCACATCTACACACTGTGTTGATTGTCAACAGATCTACACACTGTGTTGATTGTCAACAGTTCATCGTGTTGGGTTTAAATACATTTTCACAGCTTGGGGCTGAGTTTTGAGTGGTCGCAGAGTTGGGGTTTGGGTTTGGGAGAAGATTAGGTGGTGGGTTGAGTTTTAATGGAGGATATCATTAAAATGAGCATTCTTTTTCCCAATCTTGCAGTTGAGGTACACCCTACTCTGTACATTTTACCATTGCCCCAGCTCCCAACGCACCTGATCCAACAAATCAGCTCATTTGAGACCCCTCACTGAGTGAAAGTGGGTGGCAAAGCATTCAAACAACTCACATACTTTAGAGGGTTGTTCCTTCAAAGAATAATCCAGTTTGGCTGCCATTCATTCAGGGAAAGTCAGATCTTCCTCACTCCAGGAGCCTGGAACTGACTCAAGTATAACTTTTATCTGTGGTTGAATCAGTTGTCCTGCAGGTTCAGTGCAAGCACTGTTATCCCATGGGTTGATTAATACCTTACAGGTGGTGGTCCTCCTCGCTTGGGGTGCTGGAAAACACTCAAGCGAAATTGTCGATTTTTTTCAATTATATTTTATTCTCTAAAGCTTTTAGTCTTTGAGTTTCTTCAGATGTTATTTGGCGATTATTTATAGAAAGCACTTTAGATTGTCTTTGTGAATGAGATTTGTAAACGATATCAATAAACATGTCTTGCTTGGCCTCCAAAACCAAGGTTGGAAAGCGCTAGTAGATAATTAGCGAATGACAAGATCAGCATCTAAAAAGCATCTCCATGGACCACCAAGGTCTTTGAACTGTGCTTGTGTAAATATCCCTTTCTTTCATTGGTTGTAAAGCAGTGGTGGTGACGTTGGGGTTTTATTGCAAGTCTCTGAACCCTGATTACTCAGCGTCATGTCCACTCTGATGGTTTTCCTTCTGGTTTTGCGCAAAACTGGAACTTGTGTCTGTTCCCAGAGCAGAAACCTTGTTTAGGAGCTCGTCCTTGACAGAAGCTTCTCTAGCGAGACCGTCTGCTGCGTTACGCTCACGGGGGACGAACGTAGGCCGCTAGCGCTAGCGTCTTTTTGTCCTAGTGTCTTTTACGAGTGGGAGCACCAGTGGGCGTCTGAGCCCTGCTGAATTCTGGGAAGCGGAGAGTTGTTTGGAGGGTCTCGGCAGCCCCTCTACTCCCTCTTGGCAGAACTTCACAAGAGAACTCATGCGGCTCAAATATTTCTCCGTCAAGCGATCTACGAAAACACGTCCCGCTGAGCGGACAAAGGGAAGTGTGTGTGAGTGTGCAAGTGTGTGGAGGAGAAAATGCGCATGTGTGTGTGGAACACTACAAATTATTGCATGTTTTTGCTAAAAGCGTTCACCCTCTGCAACAAGCTGCTGCTGATTTATAGCATTTGATGTTTATCTGGGTCCTTAACGCCGGACAGTGGCAAAGTCTTTGAGGATTTAAAAAAAAGTTTGTGAATTCGATTTTGCTCCTTTGTGCTATAATAATAAATAAAAAAAATGTGTAAATGGGTCCCCAAAACTTTATTAATCTTTATCAGAGCACTACTGGAAAAGGATGCTCTCATCTGTAACGTTACACAACACTAAAGCCATGAAAAGTTCTTAAACCCATAAAGGTCATGCAATAACAACTTTGGGTCCTTACAAGCCTGTGAAATGTCAGGAACCTATAAGCAGCCTTTACATAATTTAAAAGAACATTTTAACTTTTAAACGTTCCAAACATTCTTCATCAAATAATTTATTTTCTAAACATGGATCTTTAATGTGGTTCTTCAGTGGTGTCACCTAAAGAACCACAGAAGGTGTGTGTAATTTTAATTAAACATTTTGAAAAATGTGTAATTTGATCTTAAAGAAATTGTTATTTTTGCTACCAACAAAAGTCAACAAAAGAAAGAATAAAAGAAGAAAAAGTCACTTGACTTGTAAGAATAGCTTTTTTCTGATGCAGCATGACATTTATAAAAGAAATGGTTATTTAAAGAACCATTTGCAACAGGGTTCCCATCATAACGAAGAAGAAATTAAAATGGCAAATTTAGAGCAATTTGGGAACCACTTAAATAAAACAATTTCCACTTTTAGGGTGTGTAGCTTGTCTACAACTATTTAAATTAATATATCAAATGAATATATACTAATTTAAAAAATTATAAAAAGTTGTATATTTTTAAAATACTTGATTTTCAATTGTGCTGTTGCAGACTGATCCCTTGCTGCCTGTACAATAATGGGAATGGAAGAAAGAAATCCAAACATACATTGCTCTGTGTGAAAAAGTGATTGCCCCCAAGTAAAAAAAATAATGTAAATGAGTTTAATATCTCTAGCCACACCCACACCTAATTACTGCCACACCTGTTTTCAATAAAAAAAAATCACATAAATAAGACCTGCCTGACAAACTGAACAGGGGGCAATCGCTTTGTCACATGGGGCAATGTAGGTTTGAATTTTATTTCCCCCTTAATAATAAAATCCTTCACTTAAAAACCACATTCCGTTTTTACTTGTGTCGTCTTTGACTGATATTTAAATTTGTTTCATGATCTGAAATGTGTGACAAACATATAAACAAAGAAAAGAAATCAGGACCTTTTTCACACCATATGTGTATAAAAATTTTATTATATCCACAAAACAAATAGTCTTATTCCCCTGAAAAAAAAAAGGTTTATTCAGATTCTGATGTTCACCAATGTCTTATTATCTGGAATAAGGTAAAAATAGAATTTACACACACTCAGCAGTTTACAGTCCACATTTTACAGTGCTCGTGTTTGTACATAATGCTTGTTTTTAAGATCTTTCTGAGAAATACATTTCAGAAAACCCTCAGAAAAAAACTGCTGAATGAGGCCCAGGGTTTTGTACAATACAATTTGTTATAATAAGAAGGGAGGCGGGTTAGAAGCTCGACTTGATGCCTTCTTAGAATAAAATAAATGATAAACCTCAGAAATGGTGAGTGGTACAAATTCCATCCATTCTTACAATTAACTGTTACTAGTCACAAACCACCTCATTTTGCCTAATCCTTTATATCAGAGAGATACTACTGATGCATTCCGTCTTTTACTAGTTTATATCCCACTGCTTGCTCAAGAAAACAGCACTAAGTTCTACCATCTTCTCCCATGAGCACCCATACGAAATCAAAGCTTCATTTTCTCCTAGACTACAATACGAGATAGAAAAACAAAGGAGACGTTTGCCTGGATCTCCTGCTGTTGAAATATTTCTCCACCAGAGCATAATCACTGAAAATGCCACATCACTGAAGATGCCTCACAACCTGGTGAACGAACCTAGAACTGTAACGTTCCAAATGACGTGAGCTACAAATATAAGCTTCAGGCACTTATCTGATTTGGAACGTGTCCATAATCCAGGATCGAAGCATTTAAGCATTGAATACTAGTAGTTACTGTATGTGAAGTGTATTGTTTATGTGTAACTATGCAGTTATTACTGTATATAATGTGCTACTGGACAAATAAACGTAACATATAGCATATAACATAAAGCATATAACTTGACTTGACATACCATATTATCTAATTTATTGGATATTATTCATTACCATTTTGTTTTCATTTTCTGCACTTTTTCTTATTTCTATGTTAAATATTATACTAATTAAAACAAAAACAACAACAACAATAATAATCATAATAATTTCCCATTTTATCTTACTAAAGTAAGTTTCTGACTAACACTTTACAAAGTTCAGATCATCTCAATTGTTTTCTTATAAAAAAAAATAGAAATTGTATTATAAAATTGGCTAATCACAAACAAACATATTGTTTATATATATAAACAAATACAATTATTTCAGCAACGTTGATACATTGTTACTTTTTATGCCATAATTTAAGAATTTTTTTTTATAAACATTAATATGGCACGGTGCAAAGTTTGGGCACCCTACATAATCAGTACTTAGTAACACCTCCTCAGGCAGATTTCACAGCTTGCACACGCTTTAAGAGCTAAAAGTCTTTCAGTTCTTGTACTTGGGATTTTCTCTCATTCTTCCTGCAAAAGTTTCTAGTTCTATAATATTCTTTGCTTGTCTTGCATGCACAGCTCTTTTAAGATCTACTCACAAAATTTCAATGTTTAAGTCATGGAACTGTGATGCCCATTCCAAAACCTTTTTGAGGTCGTCCATGGTATATTTTAAGGTTTGTTTAGGATCATTGTCTTGTTGTCGAAGCCATATCTTCTTTTAAGCTTCAGCTTTCTTACAGATGGTGTGATGTTTGCTTTTAGAATTTGCTGGTATTTAGTGGAATCAATTCTTCCCTCCACCTGTGCAATGTTTCTTGTGCCACTGGCTGCAACACAACACCAACCCATGACAGATCCACCCCCATGCTTCTTGTAGTCTTCTCCTGCATTGTGGGTATGAATTACTTTCATTTTCAGAAAACTTACACAGCTGCTAGGAGGAAAGCATGGTTGTTGAGTGCCCACAAGTGTGTGCACAGGGATTGAAGAGTCAGAGAATTTGTAAAGATTTTAAATTGGCACCAGACATTTACCAATGACATTTAGTAATGACGGCTGTTACCATGCATCAGATCTAACAAGCTGATTAAGGTCTGAAACCTTTTTAAATGAATCTGAGACTTTGGAACTCTTAGGGTGCCCAAACGTTTGCACAGAGCCATAAAAAAAATTATTTATTATTTTTGTTCAATTTATGGCAAAAAAGTATCTATTCATTAATGTTTGATAATTTTTTCCATGTTTTAGAAAGACTATATATTTGAGATGAAAAGAGCAATTATCTTATTCCGAGTTTATATATTTGTTTTCTTTCTTTACGTTAATATCACTCACTATCAGTCTCTATGTTGTAGAGCAGCATGATAATGTTTAATTGCAGTTTTATTTCACTGGACTTTGCATGATTAAGTTTTGGGGAACTTACTGTTGAAAGTGATTCAGATACTTTGTGTCACTTACACTCATTTGTTAATCGTGTTTGTAGATGACATGAACATTGGCCATAACATTAAAACCACCTGCCTAATATTGACTAGGACCTTCATGCAGCTGAAACAGCTCTGACTGTGGTGCACGGCATGTTCTGACCTCTTTCAATAACAGCCAGGTACAACAGGAGCTCCTCTTTGGGACTTGCCTTCACACATCAGTGAGACTTGGGTGCCCATGGCCCTGTCACTGTTTCAGCAGCAGGATCACTGTTGGTAGGTTCTAATTAGCGCAGCCCTGGAACACTTCCTGCCGGTCTGGAGAAGCTCCATCACATCAACTTCAAGAACTGATTGTCCACTTGCTGACTAATACATCCCACACCGTTGACAACAAGAACATCACCTGTTAGCGTTGTGGCTAATTGAGGTAAACACAGTGACATTACATTTATTCATATTGACGACATAAAATGTTGTTTTTTTGTTTATTATTACTGTTTTACATCAAATTTCAATTGCGTTAGCTCCTCCGGTTACATCATCAACTTAAAAATCTTGACTTGGAGTGTTCAATTAGCCTGTTAGCCAGTTCCACTGCTATCTGCAATAATTAGCGGTTAATCACAAAGCGTAGAAACTGACTCTGAATTATGAGGTTTTGAGCCTCTCTCTCTTTCTCTCTCTCTCTGTTTTACATACAATTTAAATTGCGTTAGCTCCTTACATCCACAACTTAAAAATCTTGAGTTTGAGCGTCTTCAATTAGCCTGTTAGCCACTATTGCTAATTGCAATAATTAGCGGCCTGTGTGTTAATCACAAAGCGTAGAAACTGAGACTGAATTTTGATTTGTACCATTTTCACAGGTTTTGAGTCTCTCTCTCTCTCTCTCTCTCTCTCTCTCTCTCTCTCTCTCTCTCTCTCTCTCTCTCTCTCTCTCTCTCTCTCTTCACAGGAGGCCGACCCGTGCCTCGAGCCTCGTAACTGCAGCCTGTTCAAACAGATCCTCGTTTCATTTAAAAACAATACAGTAGAGGAGCAGAGGGATGAGAACAAGGCTGAGGGAAGGGAAGGGAAGCCCTGCGCCGGCGGCCGATGAACCCCACAACTCTGTGCACAAAGGCAGCTTTATGGGAACGGCGGTGGAGCCTAGTGGGATAAAAGTGCCCGCGCGCAGCTGATGCGCATTACTGAGCCGCGGGAACTCGAGCAGGTGTCTCTGTCTCTTTCGAAACAAGACGGTTTCATATTAGCAGTTAACCTCCACGAATCCTGAACGGGGATGAGAGCGGCACAGCGTGCGGCAGGGCTGGGTATTTTCTCATGGAACGTGTTGGGCTAGGCCACAACTCAGGCCTGCGCCTGCTCCTCCCAAGAACCGAAGTGGCCAGAGATTAAAATTATATATGTTTTTAGCCTAATGTTCCTCTGCTACATCTGCATCATCCACCCGTTGGTACCGACAGTCGTTCCAACACATCTGGCTGCGTTTAGGAAAGGTCCGAGGACCACCTGGCTTGAATCACACTTATAATGGGAGTTAATGGACAGTTGCTAAATTCTGTGGATGAACTTTGGTCCTGAATCGTGCTCATTGGCTGGTACAGCAAGAAGGTCCTGGGTTCAGTCGGAGTGTAAAAACTCCCCCCACGTTTGTGGTATTCTCCGGGTTCTCCAGGTTCCTCCCACAGTCAAAAGGCTTGTGGTTTGTTTTGACTGGCTGCTCTACATTACCCATAGGTGCGAGTGTACCCGAATTTTTGTCTGATTTCGTGTTGCTCATAGTCAGCTGGGATGGGCTCCAGCTTCCCCACGACTTGAAGTGGTTTGGAGATTGGATCATGGTGTGAATTTTTCAGAAATCTCATATATATATATAAAACAAAAGTTAACGTTAATAATTGGGTATTTAAAAAAAAAATGTACTCTCAAATTTTATTTAAGTAGAAATTTTGCTTTAAAATAAAATAAAAAAGCCTTGTCTCAGTTTCTGTCCAAACAGTGAAAATACCATGTGTAGGTGGTGTTTAAATTTTTCGCAAAGGATTGTGTATCATTTTGAAAAGTCTTGTTAATTTATCTACCCTGCCCTTTGTTCCTTGCCCAAGAGCAGCTGGGATGGGCTCCAGCAGGCCCCTCTTCTGGTTTGGATAGATGGCTCAAAAAAGAGTGAAAGAATGAGTGGAAGTATGAATGTATGACTAATTATTTATCACTTATTACATCACTAATCAGTGACATCACTGCTTGTGAGATCATCCACATTCTCAGTGTTTGCACTGGAACCAAAAACTCTGTATTGTGCAGTGAGGTGTGATGATGGAACAATGAACACACACACACACACACACAGCCACAGGGTCATGGGTACCCAAGTCTCACTGATGCATGTGGGGGGTGAAGATTGGTCCAGTTCTAAAGAGGAACTCTGGTAGAAAGGGGTCAGAACCCAGTTTCAGCAGCATGATCTAAACACTATTGGGCAGGTGGTCTTAAAGTTCTGGCTGATCATGCAGTGTGTTTCTGCAGATCCTCATACCTGATTACACAATGCGAACTCCCATGTTCTCATCAAGGTTTACTCAGAATTTGAACATGGCAATTTGTGGGTTCTAGACAGTCCAGTCCAGAACCTGCATATTATTAATTATGCATTATAAATGATTATATATATATATATATAATTTAAACTAGTGCCATTTGTAAAAAAAAACAACAATATTATAAGAGTATTTTTGTTATTGTTAAGTTATTGA
This sequence comes from Lepidarchus adonis, assembly GCA_037576955.1. Lineage (NCBI taxonomy): Eukaryota > Metazoa > Chordata > Actinopteri > Characiformes > Lepidarchidae > Lepidarchus > Lepidarchus adonis. The sequence continues at coordinate 3,990,996 of JBBIGC010000013.1, read as the reverse complement.
CTTAGTTTGTTAGATATTATAAACGTTAAGCAAGTTATTTTTCTAAATATGTGTTGGTAAATTTTATTTTTAAAAAATGGTTTATATTAGAAGAAAGTTTAGGAACTTTACGAATTATTCTCTATTATTTCTCTACAAAAAATGACTGTAGATAAACACAACATAAACATGCATTTAGTGTCAAATCAGTGGTTTTTATGCATTTGGTATTTTATTATTTTATACCATTTGTATTCTTTTATTTAATTAATTTATTATTTGTTATTATACATTTTTTTTTATGTTTTTTTATCTCTAAAGCAAAAAGCATTTTTTCAGTTTTTTTTTTTTTTTTGCTATTTCTTTCTTTTTTATGTAGTTGAATTAATGAAGTAATTATATCTGAATTAATATCTCAAATGCTCTTCTGTATGTATCTAGGATCTAATCTGAAGAAACGAGATGTCATGACTCATTTACTTTGTGTGTCCATTTTAATACCTTTTCTATTTTTTAGATAAAGTTTTAGAACATTTTTTTTCACGCATTGTGGAGAAAGTAAGACACTTGCTGTTGTGATCAGAAGATTGTTGGTTCAAGTCCCGGCAGAGGCACCACCACGGTCCCCTCTACACTGCTCCTGGGTGTTGCTCCACGTGCGACGGGGTGTGTTCACAACTTTTAAATGATTGTTCTACAAGACATATCAGCAGCACTCAGGGAGCATTAGGGGGCGGGATCTTGCTCACGCGTTTCTCAGTGGTGCATGGGCTGGGACTTGAACCTACAACCCTCTGTTTACAAGGTGAAGGTCTAACTACTAATCCACCACTGCCCACAAACACTCATTTCTTAACAATGTCAATGATTCAGTGGCAGAACTGAAACCTGCTGAGAAACTGCACACTACGGTTCTGGGGAGGAGAGCTAGAACAGACTGTGAATCCACTCGAGCGACCATCTGCTCCGTCACAGATCTGACAAACTCCACCCAGTCTCCTGCCAGATCTGTGAGCAAGCTGCTGCATGTTGCTGTGGTGGAGCGCGGCATCGTGGGTGGAGCGCGGCAGCGTGGTGGAGCGCGGCAGCGTGGGTGTAGCGCGGCAGCATGGGTGGAGCGCGGCAGCGTGGTGGAGCTCAGCAGTGTGGTGGAGCTCAGCAGCGTGGTGGAGCTCAGCAGCAGCTTGGGTGGAGCGCGGCAGCGTGGGTGGAGGGCGGCAGCGTGGGTGGAGCGCGGCAGCGTGGGTGGAGCGCGGCAGCGTGGGTGGAGCGCAGCAGTGTGGTGGAGCTCAGCAGCAGCTTGGGTGGAGCGCGGCAGCGTGGGTGGAGCGCGGCAGCGTGGGTGGAGGGCGGCAGCGTGGGTGGAGCGCGGCAGCGTGGGTGGAGCGCGGCAGTGTGGGTGGAGCGCAGCAGTGTGGGTGGAGCGCAGCAGTGTGGTGGTCCCGAGTAGAGAAGCCTGAGCAATGACGAAAAGCAGGGACAGTGGATTCAGCTGCAGAACCGGTGCCGAGTGGATCAGGGTGGAGTGGAGCGGCGCCTCCACCATTATTCAGCTGGAGGAGAAAATAAAATCAGTGCAGATGTTGAGACAAAACAGCTCAAAGAAATGTTCACACACATTATTGGAGAGCAGTTAAGGTGCACACACACACACACACACACAC
>JBBIGC010000013.1:3957161-3967414 GCA_037576955.1 Lepidarchus adonis | reverse complement strand
TGTTTCTGAGTCAAGAAATATATTCGTGAATGGTGTGATATTCATTTGATAATATTGAAACTAAACTCTCTCCATAATTGTAGAGTAGTATTAACATGGCATCAGATCTAACAAATTCCCAGTCTTCCAATAAGTTCTGCTGTCGATGTTATTCCGAAAGGCTTGAGGGTTCCTTAAGGAATGCATTTGGCGAATGATTTATGGAGTCCTTGGTTGGCAGTGATTTTTTGCCATGCACCAGTTAGATGAATAACGTTTTTGACCAATCTCTTTCTAATGATGGAATCTGCAATGTTTTTGATTGATATATTTTTTGTGAGTTATCATTACATTGAATTTGACCACTAATTGAGTTTCTTGTTGCTGAGCCTCCTTCCATCACAGAGGCTTCCAGCCTATTCAGTCGCTTTCTTCTATCGGCCCAACCATCTTTGAACTGGTTTGGTCACCACAGTGCATCATTACTGTTTCCTACACCTCTATCCATGAAACTTATTAACCATAATTAATGTTCTTCCATAAGAGAACGTTTTTTCGTGAATTTTTTGAGTGGGTATTTTACTACCATCCAGTGTCAACCAGAGGAGGACGGGTTCCTCTACTGAGTTTTGGTTCCTCACAAGGTTTCTTCCTTTAGTTCAAGGAGTTTTTTCTTCCTTGTTTTTCTCCTTGAGACTCAGACCTGGATTCTGACCTTCTCAGTTGTAAAAAGTATACAGTATATAAAAATATATATACTATATAAATAACACTGAATTGAATTGGAATATTGTTTCTGTTTCAGCAATTTTCATCAAATGTTTGATTGTTCCTGTACCTGAAAGTAACTTTGGACAAACACGTCAGCCAAATGAATAAATGTAAATTTAAATATTCAGGAGTTTCATATTCTTGTCTAAGATAAATTGTTTAATTGATTAATTAGCTTATTAACTTTTTCACATTGAGCAGTTAATGTTGGATAAGTCTTATTCTATTTGTTAGTGAAATGATCATTTAACAGTGTTTAGATGAAGCACAAAGTCCATTTTAAGGTTGATTTCTGGTAAATACATCAGTCTCAAGGATCTGTTTATCTGGCCTTGATTCACCCAGAGGGGAACAATATTGTTGCTTGTGCTCAAACACAGTAAAACTAACACAGAGAAGCCTTGCTGTTGAGTTGCTCTTGAACCTTTCTAAATCGACCATTTGTTAACAAGAGGCGAAGGCCATCAACAGACGCCATAAAATCAATCCTAAAAGAGCGGCTAAATTAAGATTTTTGCAAAATTAGCTGCACTTTGTGATCACATTAGCTAAAATGGCAATTTAAAGCATCATCCAGTCCAATCCAGCTTTATTTCTTAAGCACTTTTAGAGAACAAAGAAGACCAAAGTGCTTTACAAATAAATAGTATAGAATATATAAAACATAAAACAACATAAAAGATAAACAGTAGATACAAATAAATCATTTTAAATATATAAAAGATAAAAGATAAAACAACATAAAAATACAATAAAATCACATTACATAAAACAGTGTCTCACAAAGTATCAAAGGCCACAGAAAATATTATTATATTATGTTATGAGCTGCAGTGTTACTGAATTCACTGATCTGAAGTAAAAGCATCTAATTCGGCCCCTGGAGCCTTTGCAAATCTCTATACCGGTGACATTATACTATAGTTGAGCATAAAAAATTAAATTGATCAAATTAGGAACTTACCGATATCATGCCACAATGCAAGAACGACGCTGCAGATTTTAAGCTCCAGGTCGTTGTTTTCACAAAGCAACATCTGCAAGATTCAAGCCGAACACGTGTCCGACATCATCAGCAACAGCAAAGCAGCACAGGTCACATTTGACGACATTTATGGATCTGATTTTGAAGAATTTGAAGGAAGGTAAGAGTAATATTTTTGCATTTCAGTGTTGCTAATTTTAAACTGAAGAATTTACATGTAGACAGATGATTGACAGCACTGTACTGCTCAGTCATTCAAACAAAAATGAAAAACTCTTAACAATAAACTTTTGTTATTTTTATTTCTGTTAAATTGAGCTTTTTCCAGCTTGTATTAAACACTAGGATGCAATGTAATGTAGCAACTGGATGCAGCAGAACATCGTTACTGATCTGTCTTTGCTTTGCGTTGTTTTTCTAACTTCTTCCAAGGATTTAATTTATATATTTTTGACTTAATTATACAACAAATAAAATCCCATTCTACTAATTAAAGCCCATGCATTTCCATTGCGTTGGTCTAAAGAGCTTCTCTGGCTTTAGCAGATCATGAACTCCAGCACTAGTCAAGGTCATAGACTCCACCGCTGCTATGGTCCAAACCTGGCCACGAGTGCACAGCAGGAAACAAAGGCGTAGATGATGTGAGTGTGAGAGGTCAAGCTTTGGCCAGGCTTGAAGAGAATTTTAAAGGAAACTCTGCTTTGAGGGCTCTTAAACACGGGAAGCTTCGAGCAGATCAACTGCGCTCTCAAAACGCCAGGAAATGAGGCTTCAGGACCTTCACTTCTGCCTCTTCACCAGGCCATGAGTTCAGAAGTAAACACTCCTAACTGTCTGAATCAGGCATGTTTGGCTAAGATTCGAGGTGACGAGGTCAGGTTTGCAGGGGTCATTCGAAAAATATCAAGATTTTAACACTTTAGAATGAACTACAGACCTGACAAACATATTTACTTTAACTCTTACACAACTTGATGAGCCAGGGAAGGAAATGAATGGCTAATATCTAGAAGACTGGGGTGCACTGATTTTTTATTCAACTGTTTTGTTTTAGTTTAGTAATTATTCTTAATTATAGTTTATTCTATGTTTAAGCATTACACTGCTTGTTGTATGTGTATAACTAGACATGTGACATTGAATCTTGAATCTTGTTTGTATAGTTCACATTATCCCAATCAATTTGCTCAAGTGAGATACATTTTCTTTTGTGTTTTTTATAAAACAACATTATAATAACATGTGAAGCAGAAAAGCAACAACTTCTGCAGACAGAGCATAACTGGGGCGACTCACACAATTGCATAAAATTTAATTATGGAATTTTCCACATTTTTTTTTGTAAAATTAAGTTATTGGGATGTCTGAACACAGATTTAGCTATTAAGCATACAGTGTATCATAAATCTATGTGGTGCTGGAGTGTCCCACAGCGTTTCCCAGTAAAAACAAAAATAAAAAAAACTCTATTATTATTATAATTATTATTGGTTTTTTTTGTTTTTGTTTTTTCAAAATAGCAGTTTGTTTATATACAGTTGTATGCAAATTTGAATAGCACCCTAAGTCCAATTACATGTTGATTTTCTTAAGATTACTTAAGATATCTAATTTCTTTTTACTTGCTGAGTTTAAAATCTGATAAAACACATTTGCACACATTTGCAATTTTTTCCAATTTGTGTTTTTTTCCAATGTGTTAAATTTAGCAAATAACCAGGAATTGTACACTGAAAGGGCATTAAAGGTACCTGAAAATGACAGTCTATGATATTATGGTGAAATATGTTCTTTATATCAAGACTTTCTATAGAATATTTAGAATTTAAAGAATTTCTGAGGAAATTTTTGAGTTTTCCGCAATTCTGAAGAAAACTGATTTTTCAGAATTTATATATATTTGGATTCTGTCCCCTACATGTCAATGTCTTATTCGCGTAATCTACTTCTCGTGTTAATATTCTACCACATTGTTTATGTTCTTCTTCTACTAAGTGAACATACGTTGATCCCCTAAGTGGGGATATGTTGCTTTTACATTGTGTCTGCCTTAACAACTGTGGAAAAACATTATAAATCAGTTCCATCACTTCACTCTTCACCAGAACTCTTCGTAGAGAAACTACACAGAATCTTCATTCACGCTCAACACCTTGAAGCCACCAGGGTGATTACCAGACCACAGGTATGCCACGCTCAGTGGTTTTCTGTTGGAAAGGTAAATAAAGAAATATCATAGTGTCATCATGCAGAAGCGCTAATTGTTGCATAAATGCCAATGGAAGCATTTCCCTTGGCTTCAACTTCGTAATTGCAGGCTGCTGAGGAGATCTGTCAGATATGGGTGTAACAGTGCAGCGATTAGTATTGTTTTCCCCCAATGTTCTCACCAATGACTTTCCCAGCTTTCCAATCGTAAATAAAGGTAATTGTTTGTTCTAGCAACAAACAGTCAGGACCTTTATAAATAATAAACCCTAAGAATTATGTGAGAATTTAATTCACAAATTGAGTTCATCATTATATTATCATATAAGGAGAGGTTGGTTAACATATATAGGGATCTGATAATTCCTACAGATAATTCTGCGCTTCCACAAGGAGAACCTGGAACCCAACACACTGACACACATTTACTGCATTTCCCCTTTGATAGGCCACGACGTATTGGAAGTCTTGTTTAAATGGGGCGTCCTATCTAAAAACATGAAAACACATTCACTAAAAGTACAATTCAGTACAAAAACACAACATTCTCACATGATTCACTGAATTTAAATATACTGTTTGCTGCAGCAATTAACAGTTTGAAAAGAAACATAAAGCAAAGATTGATTAGTGACGGATCAGTATAAAGCTAAGAGTTAAGAGCTAAGAGCACAGGCACAATAGGCCAAAAATGGAGAAATCTGATTAGATTAGATTAGATTCACTTTATTGTCATTACACTTGAAATTTGAATGTAAACTAATCTAGTCTAATCAGATTCAGACTATGTAATAGGAAGTTACTAGGATGTTAATAAAGAGGATGTTAATAAAATGGCCATATTGGCTTCGTACACATCTCAATCTCAGGTGTCTATCACTATCTCTGACTCAGCATGTTTTTCGATTACATTTGCACCTGATGATCAGTTTGGCCTCCATGGATAATCTCCATGCTCATCTTCATATAATATCCACCTTCTATTAAAAACAGGGGCTATGTACAAGCTACCAATGCCACTTTTATGAACTGAGAGTACTATAGAAATGCAAAAAGTGAATTCAATTGAATTAACAGTGTCTACATTTACAATTTCAGATCAAACTCATCTCCAAATGACTGTTCACACTTCAAAAAGCAATCACCGTGAGAAAAAAATTGTTTATTTTTGGAAGATTCATATTGATTCCAATCCTGAGGCCTGTAGCGGAATTGTTTAATGTTCATAATCATGTTACATGTGTAAAAGTAGCGGGAACTTGTTGTTGACTCACAAAAGTTTAATCTCCAAGTTAATAGACATTACCGCACAGTAAATTAGACACTCTTGCTTGTGTTTTCCAATCCCGCCCACCCCCGCACACACTCTGCCTTCAGCAGTAATGACTTGAGGTCAGTGCTCTGTAATGAAACAGTGGGAGGTGGTGAGGTCGAGGCTGAGAGCCAAGGAGAAGGAGAGAGCGCTTTACTCATTAAGATAACATGAGCGTAAACGCTATTCATCAGGCTACATCCCACTACTGTCATACACTCCCAACAACAATACTCCACAAATCACCAGGCTAATCCACCCTGGGTGTCATCATGTCAAGGAGATATCTATTATTGCGAAAGTGCTGGAATCATGCCAAAAAAGCTTATCTATAAACACAAACGAGGTATTAATTACAATATAAGCGTTAAATTCAACATACACTGTTTATATTCAAATTCAGGGCAATACTTTTACTCAACATGGCATATAAACCAATCACATTACAAACATGTGAAGTAAAGTACAATGACAATCTCTTGGGCAGCAAGTGAACAGTTCTTGAAGTTGATGTGCTGGAAGCAGGATCTCAGCCTCTTTGACTAGCGTCTTATTCTGAGGCTCCTCCCTACAGAAGGTTCCAGATCTGCAGTAGTTAGAACCTTTTAAAAGTAATCCAACTGGTCAATTGTAGTCAGAACACAGTGCACCACAGTCGGAGCCATTTTGGCAAATAGTTCTGACCTTGTAATGTGATTGGCTAGGAGGTGTTCTATGTAAATTCTGCCATCGGCTACAGTCCTGAAATGAACTGCAATGAATAACATTGAGTCATGACAGCCAGATACTGCTGTGACGCCAGTCACCTTTCATCCAATCACAGTTAAATTACCAAGAATGAATTCAAGATGTTGGGGGATGCGAGTTGTATCGCTGTAACTCTAGTGCAAAAGTACTTTGGTGTTTCAATTTCAGTTTGTGTTTTTAATCCACAGTCATCATACACTGATCAGCCTTAGCATAAAATAACTAACCTAGGTCCCATTGTGCTGCCAGAACAACTGTGACCCATTGAGGCCTTGGCTCCATAAGGCCTCTGAAGGTTCGCTGTGGTAACAAGAACATTAACAGTAGATATTGTAGCTGAGTACTGTAAGTGAAGATGCTGTTTTTAGATATCTTTGTCAGTTGTTTCTGTAATGTATTGACATGTAATTCAACGTTTATGCAAAGAATCATTATTTGTTGGTCCTTCTTTTTCAAGACCTCTGCAAATCACCCTGGCATGGCTTTTGGGCTGTTCATGTCATTGAAACAGTAGGTAAAGAAACTCACAGGTAATTGGTGGTTTGCACAACAGCTGAAGAGGTGTGAAAATCTCAGCAGGGGTGAACAACACCTCGGGACTTGCCGCAAGGAATAAAAATCTCAGTAAACTTAGTGTTAATTTAATTGAGATAAAATCATCACATTGTATCTGAGGAAGACATGGTTTATCATAACTGGCTGCCTTCCTTCACCCATGGTCCCAGCCTAAAACTCACATGCCCTTTGGAGGTGCTTTCAGTAGTGACAGGGTTCGTCATGGGCACTCTGACTGGTCTGCATCTAAAGTTCAGACACTTTTCCACCAGAGCCGGCAATTATCGCTTTTCCCCAACGATTAGTCACAGCTTATACATTGATTTTGCAATCGTCGTATTGGGTGCATCTTGTTTAAATGGGGCGTCCTACCTAAAAACATGAAAACACATTCACTAAAGGTATAATTCAGTACAAACCAACGACATCCCCAAAAGATTAGCTGAATTTAAATTTACTGTTTACTGCAGCAACGAACAGTTGCAAAGCAAAGACAGATCAGTTACGTGTTGGTATAAAATGCAGAACATAAAAATTGCAATTATATACCGCTTTCCACTGGAAACCGGAAACAAACAAGTTTTGCCAGAACTAGCATCGATTAGCAGTTAGCCTAGCCGTCATGCTAGTTCTTGATGCACCAAAATACGCAGACTCTCTGTGTATTGTAAAATAAAAGCAGTTGTAAAGTTGATCTCGTCTAAATGCAGCTTATGATTAGCTTTATTAAGTATAACCTCACAATCTGGTTGTTATATTCTGGCGAATACGACAAATTATTTCGAGGATAAATAAGAGAGAAGAAGAAGAAAAGCCTTTATTTGATGTTGGAATATGACGCACTTCTGCACATAAGATGGTTGCGTTAAATGCGCCACTGCATTCAGATGCTCTTAAACCTTTTCAGGCCTTTGCTAAGTTATATTACATTCTAGTGTATAATACGAGCTGGAAATTTATTTTCAAGAAATAAAAGGAACTGGCTGGAAAACATGAGATTTGAACAACTCGGGGTGTGTCAATCATCCATCTATGTAAATTCTTCTGTATAAAATTAGCAACACTGAAATGCTAACATTAGTAGGATTATCTTTCTTCAAATTCTTCAAAATCGGATCCATAAACGTCCTAAATTGTGAGCTGTCACTGATGTTGGACACGCATTCGTCTCGGATATTGGAGCTTAAATTCTGTGTAGTTCTTGCATTGTGGCATGATATCAGTAAGTTCCAAATTTTATCAATTGAATTGTTTATGCTCAACTACAGTATAATGTCACTTACACTTACATCCTCCTGCTCACTCCTGCTGAGAAGAACTCATATACCCAGACCAAAGACTTTCTTACTCCTTCAACTCCCTAGAACTGCTGCCCCTCTGGTCTTCCATGTCTGGACCACCCATCACTAGGCCTCTTGTTCACCTCCTTCAGACGAGCTTTGACTTACATGGGCCAGCTCCCTGTACTTTACACTTTTTTCTGTGCATATGCTTTGCTCCAAGCTATAAGCTCCTAGCTGCTAGATCTGAAAACTGAGACTGTTTCATTTCCTTCTGCTCGTTGTTGTTGTCCGGTGTCAACCAGAGGTGGATGGGTTCCCCTTCTAAGCCCTGGTTCCTCCCAAGGTTTCTTCCTACAGTTTAGGGAGTTTTTCTTGGCAACAACGTCAGTCATAAAAAGCGTAAAAATGGTTTTATTTAATTATTATTATGTATTTTTTGCTTCCAACACATATTTGAGACTGCACACTGTCCCATCACGTCACTGTAAGAAGATAATCAATGTTCACAATGTTCAGACTCAAGCCTATTGATATTGACTGTTAACTACAGGTAAATTTAATTCACTATGGTAATAACCACTTAGAAACATGTATTTAGATTATAATTGTGTAATAAACATTGTGTACAACAAATCAACTATGACTCTAGATATTTAAGGGTCAATATAAGGCCATAGTCTGATTTTTCCCCAATTTTTACGTGAATAAATGCTAAATAACACTTCAGTAATAAACTGTTTTGCTGAACAGGAATGAGTGTTATTTGTTTACCATATATTTTTATCTCCATCTCTACCCACCACCTGGTTTTCCATAGCAATTAAACTGTTTCTACCAACAGAACTAAGCAAAGATACATGGAGGATCTCCGTGTTACCGCATTGTTTGTCTTGCCTTCAAGCCACCAACGATTTTTTGGACTAAGGTGTGGCTTCGTAGTTCCTAAGGCTATGTGTCCTCCCCATTCTCTTTCTCTCTCTCTCACTCTTACTCTTTCACAAGTCTAGAGGAGGGTGACTCGCTGATTTGCCCATTAAATGGGCCATAAAATTATACTTGAGGTGTCGATACAAAACGAACCTCCACCCTGAAGCATGACGGATGGAGCTGTTGTTGATACGGCCCCTCAATTAAGTGGCTGTGTCTAAATAGCGTTTATCTGCAATTTGCCTCAGTAGCAGACCACAGCATTCCTCTGCCCCTATCCTCCTCTGCTCTGACACACACAGCTGTAATTGAGGGCAAGTGTGAACATCTGTAATGTCTTCACTAGGACTATGAGCTAAATAGAGATGATAGATGCGCTGATAATGATAATGCCTATTGCAGAGCTGACAGACAGTCTGTTTGTTTACTGCAGAGTTGTTCCAATGGGAATCAATGGCTCTATAATAATAATAATAATAATAATAATAATAATAATAATAATAATAATAATTATGCCATGGGTGGGACTTGAACCTACAACCTTCTGATCATAATGGCAAAGTCCTAACCCTTGTGAGTGGATGGGGGTGGGGTGAGTGGATGGAATGGTTTGTTTCATATTTCGCATCTTTCATCATCTTCTTAGTTTACCGCAGAGTTGTTTATATTTGGAAAAGATTGGATTATCTGACATGGAAAATGACCAAAGAAATTGTCGTTAATTTCGCTTAAGAATCAGTGAAGAAAGCCGGTTCCCAAATTCTCTATCTGTGGATTTCTCCCGCTCTCTCATCGCCTCTGATGCACAAAGGTATGTGTGATGCTTTATTCCCCCAAAGCCTCCTGGTTAGAACATGTTCAGCAGGAGTAGAGCACAACATGGGCTTTCATCAGCGACCGTGGGCCGACGCACGCCTTTCTGCAGGCGCTGCCGCACACAGGTCGGCTTTGTTTGGAAATGAAAAGTCGCCTGTGACGAGCGAGGATGGAGGTGCTAAAGCGGAGGGGTCAGGGAGTGAGGAGGCCCGGCTGAACGTGCTGAAACCCTACAGTGAGAGGGCTCTGTGGAGGAGGCCGAGCCGCCGTGTTTTGTGAGATGTTTCATCTGGTGATGAAACAGTGAAAGAACACATTATACCTGCAACCTGGAGGAAAAGGGTGTGAGCTCCACTCCTGCTGCCGTAACCCAAAACCCAGAGCCGCCATCTTTAAAAGGTGTGAGAGGGTGAGGAGACCTTTGTGGAGAAACAAATCCTCAAGTGTGTGTGAAGCGGCTGGTTTGCCACACCCTGACCTTCGGGGTTAGGTTAGTGTGTACAACATCTCCATTTATACAGCAAGAGCATATAGAACCTATTCACACCCGATCATGTACACCCCCTTGCTTTACATTGTACCTGTTTATCCATTCATCTATCTATCTATCTATCTATCTATCTATCTATCTATCTATCTATCTATCTATCTATCTATCTATCTATCT
>JBBIGC010000013.1:3909069-3924390 GCA_037576955.1 Lepidarchus adonis | reverse complement strand
GGAGAAAGAGAGTGATTTTGGAACTACTATGGAAAGATGGTGAAAGAGAGTGATTTGGGAACTGCTACAGAAAGACGACGAAAGATTGATTTTGGAACTAACTAAACTAAACTACTACAGAAAGTTGAGCAGAGCAAACATACGCTCAAGAACAAATCAACCACAACTCCAGCTGCTAGTTTTCTGTCAGCTCATGAGATCGTAAGGAGGGGGAAGCCATTCACAAATGGAGAATACATAAAAATCACCTGCACACTGCAGCTCTGTTTGTTGCATTTCGTTGTATTAGCAGGTAATTTAAAAAGAATAAAAGATTAAAACTTAATAGAAGTGTATACGCTGTGTTATGTTTTGTGGCTCCAGACAATCTATTGTTAGTTAAAGAGGCAACATGGCTCTTTTGATAGTAAAGGTTCTAGTCAATGGGAACGCTTACTACAGTATACTTGTTAACCTTTGTGGTTTTACAAATTCATTGACACTGGTCAGTTTCCCAAAAGGCTCTCATTTTAGCTTCAACTGAAAGCTAACATCTACTCCAAAACACAAAGCCAGGAAAAATAAATGAGTTGCCCTCCGTAAAGTGACCTCTGTCACTGACAGCACTCTCTCACACATTCATTTCTTCTTGGCCAGGTGCTGCTGGACTGTTGGAGCAGTCTGATTTAAAGGCCCTGCCCTGTCACGAAGGCCATGCTCCCCTAGCTCCACTCTATCTCCATCACTGTTTCCAGAACTATGGACCTCCTGGAACCTTCGACCACAATGGCTTTGTACTTTCCAGGTCAGCAGAGAACTTTCAGATCTTTGACAAGTACCATTAAAGGAAATATGCACTACAGCTGGTGGTGGGTCTGAATTAGTGATAATAACCAGTGAAAGTGATGATTACAAGTGGCTTACTAGAAATTAAATAAAAAAAAAATGATGATGAAACAAACACCAAACAGAATATAAAGTGAAAAAGTGTTTCCCTACAAACCTACATGACCCTGTGTGACAAAGTGATTGCCCCCTAAACCTAATAACTGATTGGGCCCTTAGCAGCAACAACTGCAATCAAGTGTTTGCAAAAACTTGAAATGAGTCTTTCACAGCTGTGGAGGAATTTTGGCTCAAACTCATCTTTGCAGAATTGTTGTAGTTCAGACACATTGGAGGGTTTTCGAACATGAACCTCTTTTAAAGGTCACACAGTATCTCAATAGGATTCAGGTCAGGACTTTGACTAGGCCGCCCCAAAGTCTTCATTTTGTTTATCATCAGCCAATCAGAGGTGGACTTGCTCGTGTGTTTTGCATCATTATGCTACTGCAAAAGACAAGTTCATTTAAGCCTAAGGTAACGAACTAGGCCAGATATTCTCCTTTGGGAGTTTTTGGTAGACAGCAGAATTCATTCATTTATCATAGCAAGTCTTCCAGGTCTTGAAGCACCAAAACAGCCCAAGACCATCACACTACCACCACCATGTTTTACTGTTGGGATGATGTTCTTTTTCTGAAATGTGTTGTTACTTCTACACCAAATGTAACTGGTAACACCTTACAAAAATTTCAACTTTTGTGTCAATTACTCAATATTTCTCATTTGTTCCTCAATTTCTTTGAATCTCTGCATATTTTGAGGTTCTTTTGGTCTAATTCACTTTCTTATGTAGATGATTTCTTGATTGAGAACAGGTTGGGGGGGGGGGGGCAATTACTTTGTCACACAGGGCCATGTAGGTTTGAATTTTTCTGTCCCTTAATAATAAAATCCTTCACTTAAAACACATTTTGTGTTTACTTGTGTTGTCTTTGACTAATATTAAAATCTGTTTGATGATCTGAAACATTTAAGTGTGATGAAAATGGAACAAAATAAGAAATCAGGAAGAGGGCAAACACTTTTTCACACCACTGAATATGCACAAGACAAATTACCAACAGTTGGGAACGGGCAGAGATACAAATAGGAAACAGCAGGGACACATGACCAAAAACATAAACCCTTCACCTAGCATCCAAACCTCACAAAAGGGCACTAGTGAAATATTGCACTGAAGAAAAGTCAGAAAATACTCCAAATGATGCACCTTATACTCAAAATGAGCCTCAAATTACCAAGAGCCCTACATAAGAGTACTACATTAATGTTCCTGAGTCTTATTAATGTGCAAGTCCAGTCAATTGAATTGACCACAGGTAGTCTCCAATCAATGTGTAGAAACATCTCAGCAGTGACTAAGAGAAATACTGAAGGAGGAACCAAAGCATTGTTGCAAAAGGTCTAAATACCAAAAACACAGTCTCTTTAGACCAAGGAAAAATAATACACAATATTTTCAACAAACATTGATGCATAGTTAATTTTTATGCCATAAACTGAACCATAAACTTTTTATGGCACTTTGAAAAAGTTTGGTCACCCCACATAATCAGTACTTAGTAATGCCTCCTCTTGCAGATTTTCTAGAGCTAAAAGTCTTTCAGTTCTTGTACTTGGGATTTTCTCCCATTCTTCCTGCAAAAGCTTCTAGTTCTGCAATGTTCTTTGGTCGTCTTGCATACACAACTCTTTTAAGATCTACCCACAAATTTTCAATGTTGTTTAAGTCAGTGAACTGTAATGGCCATTTCAAAACCATCAGCTCGCGTCTCTTGAGGTCGTCCATGGTGGATTTCGAGGTTTGTTTAGGATCATTGTCTTGTTGTACTTTTTAGAAGCTCATTGTCTTTTCAGCTTCAGTTTTTTTTTTACAGATGGTGTTGTGTTTGCTTCCAGACATTGCTGGTATTTAGTGGAATCCATTCTTCCCTCCACAACTCATGCTTAACTTTGAGACTGGATTCTTTTATTTTTTCATATAGTTTTAAGCACTGTACCTGTAATATTTAATGTCTGGAAATGCATATTGTAATTACATTTGTATTTAAGTGTGTATTTATGTTATATATTGTTTTATTGTTGTTTTTTTTATGTATTTTTAAAAATTATTATTAAGATTTTCTTCTTTACCAGGACCTCCTTGCAAAAGAGGTTAAATAAAGATTAAATAAAATAAAATAAAATAATTAATTAATAAATAAATAAATAAATAAATAAAGCTTTGTAATTGGCACCAGCTGACATTTACTAATGACAGCTCTTGCCATGCATCAGATCTACTGAGCTGATTTAGGTCTGAAACCTTGTAAAAATAAGACTTTGGATCTCTTAATGTTCCCAAACTTTCCGCCATAATAATGTTTTTAATTTTTTATGTCATAAAAAGTAAGAATGGATCAATGACCAAATATTGTGGTTTTTCAACTACAAAATCACCAAAATCCATTTTTTTATTGGGTTAATATAGAAAGACTCAGGATTAGTAACACTGCTCATCAGTATGGAAATCTGAACTGCCACTCAGGGTGTTCAGCCCCCTGGGTTAAATATAGTCGGCCCGGTCAGACTGTGAGCCAAACAGGCTCTGTTAAAGTTATTAAAGATCTGTCCACGCCCAAACCGCATCCTGACCCTCCTGACTGATGAGTCTGATCTCACCTTTGGGACTGAGTGGCCCTTGACCTCAGGACCCGTTCATTCACTGCCAATTAAAACCACTCGTACCTCTTCCTAAACCAGATCTGATTAGAGCTGCTTCATTCTTGTTTTTTTCCCCACAGGTTTCCTCTGCAGACGTTGTGCTTACTCCCATTATGAAGGCAATCGTTCAGAGTTAGAGATGCTAGCACATGTTCTAATAGACATTCCAATCAAGAGAGGATTATTGTCCCACTTTCACAAAGACAGCTGAACTCTCAGCACAGATATTTTGGAGGGAAAATGAGCACACACAATGAAGAGGAAATAAGACCAATCCTATGGTACAATTAGACCAAGCTACACTTTGTCCTACAGCACCTAGATCACGATTCTTCCTCCTGGCAGGTTTCCACATGCAGAGGTTAGCATCAGTTCATTTTAAATGACTATAGAAACCCTGATTCAGGTGTGTAAACCTAGAGTTGGAAGTCAACCAAACTGCAGAAGAGGAAAAGAGGAAACTCTTAAACCCATGCAGATCCTCATTCTCATGACTACGTTCATTTCCATAATTTCCATTAGATCCATTGTGTAAGCTGAAAAATGAAAACTGATTTGCATAAGCGTACCTAATATAGTCGTGGTGATAGGAACCAGGTGTCATGGCATCATCAGTGCAAGCAGTCACTCATTTCATCCATTCTCCAAAGATCTTCTCCAATTTGGGTTACGGGGAAGCCAGAGCTGATCCCAAGGACAGGAGGCCAACATATCGTAGGGCAACAACGAGATAGACCATGGGTACAAACCAATAGGTAAGGTAGAGAAGCAAGTCAACCTAAACAACAAGTCTTTGGACAGTGGGAGGAAACCAGAGAACCTGGAAGAAACCCACGCAAACATGGGAGAGGTTGTACACTCCAAACGAAAAGGCACCTGTGGCTGACTCAGGGATCAAATCCCAGGATTGCTGTGAGGTGACAGCGCTAACCCCAAAGCAAATGTAGGCAAATGTTTTATTATACAAACCCACCCAACCCACATATGTATCTTCAAATTTTTTTTGTAATGTTGATGGTAAAATGACATTAATTTTATATCTATTTATGCCAACAAATTATTGCAGAATATGCAAAGCCAAAATGAAAAAATTAAATTAATATACAGTCATACCTTGTGAGCTCACCACTATTGGTACGGGCCCGGAATTTGGTGAGAGGTGGGGTTGGTGAGCTATCATTTCAAAAGTGTTTGAAAAGCCTTGAAATTACACCGCCAATCGTCTGAGTACTAAAAATCATTTAAATCCTAGTTCAGCTCAAACTGTTTAGCTTTTTTATGTAAAAACAGCATAAAAAATCCAGGAAATCACATGATTTTTAAGAATTTATTTGTATAATGGTACACAGAAAATAAGTATTTACCACCTACAAACAAGCAAGAATTCAGGCCTGACAGACCTGTTACTTCTTCTTTAAGAAGCTCTTCTATCCTCCACTCGTTACCTGTATTAATGGCACCTGTATGAACTCGTTATCTGTATAAAAGACACCTGTCCACACCTTCAAACAGTCAGACTCCAACCTGCACCATGGCCAAGACCAGAGAGCTGTCTAACGACACCAGAGACAAGATTGTTCACCTGCACAAGACTGGGATGAGCCTATCTACAATAGGCAGCAGCTTGGTGAGAAGGGATCAACTGATTTGAAAAAAAAAAAAATAGAAAATGGAGTAAATACAAGTTCACTGACAATCTCCCTCGACCTAGGGATCCATGCAAGATCTCACCTCATGGGTACAAATGATAGGTAGCTTTGTTTTATTTGGCTGGCATAATTGGGTATAAAATTAATGTTTCTGGACACAAATTCTTTAGAAACATCATAAAACATTAATGTTGGTATTTATAACCATATCCCGTGACCCGTAGGGACCTTTTAGAGGCGTTTAACTCTTCAGACGCCTGGTTCCATTCAATACCACATGTGACCAATTCTTACAAGGCAGTTTTTTTTCTAGAAAGGCAAGACTTGGTTTACAGATTAGCCATGTAATTGTGCAGACCTTTTTGTAAAATTCTAAAAAAAATGACAGTAGCTTCTGGTTAACAGAGTGTAAAAAATTGTGTTTTAAAAAAAGTGTTTTAAATTGTGAACTTTGTAGTGTCCTGAACTGAGAGCGTCCTAAATCTATCAGAATCCTTCAGTGTCAGGTCAAGAGGTCAAGTCATTTCACAGATGATGTTTTCTGGCCAGACGTCCATAACCGGAGACGTGCTGGCTCCTGGAACAGTCACGTTGACTTGCAAGCTACTACATGAGGAATCTGCTGAGAATAAAACCATTTGCTGGATGATAATTAGGGTTTTTGATTTACGCGCTGGACGACGGCGTCATGCTTTCACACAATGTCTCTTCACTAACGGTAGCTTGAGGACGACCTACTGTGAAGCTGGAGGCAGATAATGAGTGCCAAGACATATCTATCTCTCTCTCTCTCTCTCTCTCTCTCTCTCTCTCTCTCTCTCTTTCTCTCTCTCTCTCTCTCTCTCTCTGAAGGCCTCAACCATGGTCCATTGAGACTGACGCATAAAATGCTCTTTATTAGTTAATAGCTGCATCTGAAAATGATCACACATGACAGCTGACAGCTGCGTTGGCCTCTGAAAAAGCTCGGAGCCACGAGCCGGAGAAACCAGCCGCTTCTATTTCCAGCCCAGGCTCCATAGGCGATCTGGAGTGGGTCCTGCCCACGCGCTAGGCCGCAGAAACGGGCTGGCCGGTCGGTCGGCTGCCCCACCACCGGAGCCTGGCATCTTTCAGCTCACCTCAGAAGCTTCACCCGCAGGTAATGTTTTCCTGACACTGCGCCAGGAGCCTTTAAAGTTTCCATCCATAAATGGAGGTTAGGTTGAGAGTAATGCGAGAGAGAAAAAAAGGGGGAAACGCTCAGGGACTCTGGCTTGCGTACAGTACCACTGCCTTTAATACAACAGCTCTTTTGAGACTGCCAGGCGTCCTAAATCAGCCAGGACTGCGCTCACACCTCAGTGGCTGACCTCAGATCAGGCCTGCGTTGCCCGTAAGCTCTCCGGGGGCATGGGGATTAGGCCAGGCCACAGCACTCGACCTACGGGACGCTTGTTTAGTTCAATCAAGGATGGCAAAAAGCAGGCCCGTAGCAGAGGGCCTAGACGGGAACCTCCTGTTTTTCCCCAGCGAGGACAAGGGCTGGAGCAAATCGCATTGTGTGTGCGTATGTGGGTGTATGTGTGTTGCATCGCCAGCCTACACACGGGGCACATCAATCCTGCCCAGGCATACCCCCCCCCCCCACTGGTATACTTTGACAAATAACAGGCAAAGCTTCTCGTTTGTTAGCTCCAGGACCCGTCGCTTATGAGATTATGTCTTTTTTTTTGCTGACACTGACACGGGCCTATTTTTACCAGCGAGCTCGAGTCACAGTTACTTCCAATAGCGCCAGTCACTTGAGGAATTAATCGCCCTGTTTATAGAAGTAAATTGGCCTAATAAAAAGATTGACGAGGCAGGATTTTCTTACACAATGAAAGCTGATAAATTCTAAATGCAAACGGAGCTACAGATCACTCCTCGACACAGAGAGCGCTTGCTTAAATCACTCCACTTCCCCAGGGTGTTCAGGATGGAACGGATTGTCGAACTGGGCTTTGGGAGCTTTGTGTTGGAATGACCGGAGGATGGGAGAGAGAAAGGAAAGTGGCAGATGGTTAAATGCAGTGATTTGGAAAGCTGTGATTTTAGTGCCCTGTCACTTTCCACAGCCAGATTTGTGTAGAAAATCAGCCCTGAACTTCCAATCGAAAAGTGATCATAATACTAAAATTATACAATTATTTAAAACTGAATATTTAGTAATAAGACATGAAATTAAGCTGCAAAACCAGAAAAACATCAAAAGAACCAACACATTTACAAACATCCACCTATTTAGCATGCAGCTGTTTACAGGAGTGTTATAAGGAGTGTTTCATAAAACATTAATGTTGGTATTTATAACCATATCCCGTGACCCGGAGGGACCTTTTAGAGGCGTTTAACTCTTCAGATGTCTGGTTCCTTTCACTACCAGTGTGACCAATTCTAACAAAGCCATTTTTCCTAGAAAGGCAAGACTTGGTTTATAGATTAGCCATGTAATTGTGCAGACCTTTTAGTAAATTCCTGAAAAAAATGACAGTAGTTACTGGTTAACCGTATAAGAGTTGAAAGAAGACATTAGTAAAAAAAATATTTTCATTTTTGTTTTTAAATTGTGAACTTTGTAGTGTCCTGAACTCCTCATTTACATACAGCCTAAAAAGTACTTATGCGTATAGTGTTATATAGTGTTGTGTAGTGTTACATTGTGTTGTATAGTGTTATATAGTGGCGTATAGTGTTATAAAGTGTTGTGTAGTGTTAAACTGGGTTGTATAGTGTTATATAGTGTTGCATAGTGTTAGTGTTGCATAGTGTTACATTGTGTTGTATAGTGTTACATTGTGTTGTATAGTGTTATATAGTGTTGTATAGTGTTAAATTGTGTCATATAGGGTTATATGGTGTCGTATAGTGTAATATTGTGTTGTTTTGTGTTATATTGTGTTGTATTGTGTTAAATTGTCTTGTATAGTTTTATATTGTGTTGGGTAGTATTGTATAGTGTGTTTTTTTATTTATTTTACCAACCTTTGTACATTTCTAGTTACTACAGTCTGTCATGTTACATTTGAAAAAATAAACAGGATATGGGCCCTTTAGGTGATTTCTGGACATTATAGGATGTATTAAGTTATTCTAACTAGAAATTTAATCTAGAATAAGACAATTTCTCAAAATTATATAAGTGGAAATATCAAGAAATAAGTTAAATAATTGAATTACATTCTTACACCAGTCTCATAATGGCAAATGCAATTCTACTGAGTGGAATCATGATATCTGTGTGTAATTTTTGTGTAAAGTCTGAAGTTATGTTACTTTATGATAACATCCAGTCAGATATTCTTATTGAAAGTATGTTTTTCACTTGACTGAACCTGACATGACCTCAAAAACAAGAAGTGCACCATCGCATGGCTATTGACTATAATCACAATCTTCTGTCATAAAAAGCTTTGCTTTACGTAAGGAAACCATAGGTTGAGCGTAAATCAGCCTCTGAGGAGACATCTGGAGCACCCAGAAACACTCCAATCAGGCAAACGTGACCAAGCCGAGCAGCTAGGCCACAAAATCTCTGACCTGGAGGAGAGGGAGGGTGGATGTGTGCCGGGGGGTAAAGTCGCCGGAGGGCTGAGTGGAACGTGTGATAAACGAGTGTTATCTGGAGGCCTCGGCGTTGGGAAGAGCCCTCTGTTTCCCCCTGATTACATTAGCAGGCAGGAAGAGAAGGGGGGACACACACGCAGGGAATAGGCGGAATTCCATCCAGAGAGTGCAGGCATTTCTCTCTCTTTCTCTCTCCGTCTCATATTTCACTTCTTTGTGGATCGATATGATAACCCAGTACAATTGGTATGTGTGTGGTCTGGTGGGTGATACTGGTCATGTGGTGCTTACATAATGTGTTTAAAGGACTAGGGGGTATTAGTTGCCCTGTTTATAGAAGTGCAAGGGGGTAAATTAGCTTGAATTACTTATTACATACTTATTAATTGTTAATTACCTAATTATCAATACTGCTTGCATTTATGTGTACATGCTATGTGTACATTAAGTGCAATGATGGGAAAAAGTTAGAAACTGATTACTTGAATTAAATATTGCACTTGATCGCATCTTGGTATAAATGCCCTGTATAATTAGCAAATTCCACATATGTGCAACTAATACACACATACACATACATATATATATATATAAAATTTTCAAACAAGTCCTGATCTTAATCCAAGGGTTGATCCAAGGGTTAAGACAAATGTTTAGTTGCAGTTATTTTTGCACAAGACGATACTTAAAGCACAGGTTCACTTACTTTTGCTACATAGAGATATGCTATTGGATAAATACACAACCAAATATAATTTGTGTCAATTTGTGTTTTTATGGCACATTCATAAAGAAATGTAGAACATTTTTACAGGGTTCACAAAATTTTACACCATAGATACACACACCCACACACACACATATTGCATTTGCAATCTCTATATATCAGTCATACTGTAACTCTGTTTGCTAACCCTGCTGCTAACAGCTCCTGCCTTCATTTCCTCTCATTCCTTCGCAAAGATCCGCAAACACCTCCGCACCCAAACAATGCGTACTCAAGCGCGCCATATCTGGAAAAGAGGTCAAAACCCATCTCCAAGTGGCCACTACATTAACCCTTATCTCCTCACCTCAGACCCTGGAATAACAAACAGCGTTTTGGGCCCTGAGTCCAGGCGAGTCCGTCAGGCCTGTCTGCGGGTGATTCATGCTCCTAGCTGGGGTGTCGGCCGAGTGGCCACTTGAGCGGATTGTTTCCTCGCAGCGGACCTTTGCGGCCCCACGTGCCGAATTGTTTGTGCTAATGGATAGCATAGCGCCCACCTCGCTGGGGGAGGCTAGCCTCATGCTACGAGACTAGCATGCTAAGTCTGCTGAGAGGA
Source organism: Lepidarchus adonis (assembly GCA_037576955.1). Lineage (NCBI taxonomy): Eukaryota > Metazoa > Chordata > Actinopteri > Characiformes > Lepidarchidae > Lepidarchus > Lepidarchus adonis. Next base: position 3,914,258 of record JBBIGC010000013.1, on the reverse strand, counting down.
TGTGCCATAACTGCTGACATGATATGCTGCCTAATGTGGGACTACATGCTTCGGATCCCTGAAGAACCTTCACCTTAAGTGGTTTTCAAGCTTCTTAAAGAATTTTCTTTCTAAAGAAAAGAACTAAAAGTGTTTTTTTTAAGTCAATTTTCAAGAGTGTTCATCTGAAATAAGCAGTCATTTCTGCAGTAACAGCTACACTTCTCTGAAAGCCTTGCACTAGATGTAAGAACATTTCCATAATGATATGGTTGCATTCAGCCAAAAAATCATTAGTGAGGTCAGATACAGATGTTGGATTCATAAACACCAGGCCACTCCTTCCTGAAGTTCCCACAGTTCCCCAGCTCAACAGTCCAATGATGATGGACTTTATAGCTTTTTAGCCAATGTTTGACAGCGTTTTTACAGCTAGTTCAGAGCATAATAAACTATTATTCATAAAGGGAGTCTGAATACTTATATTATTGTGCAAAAGTCTTAGTCCCCTGAGAAATGTAGTGAGGGCAGTGAGGCAGTGAGGGTTTTGAATGTTTTATTTTCAAATCACTAATCAGAATCAATACTAATAACATTAATACAGCGAACAGTACATGTTTGTCAGTGTGTTGGGTTCCCATTTCCGGAGTTCTTCTTGCGGAAGCCTAGAATAATCTATAGGAACCTGGTTTGGGCTCAATCAGTGGTTAAATCAAGTTTTGCTGCTGAGAGAGTTTCACATCCATATAATGGGTGGAGGCTCTGATGGGGAACCACCTGCACTGTTCTAACATCTCCCAACACACATCAACTACTTTTACACACAAAACACTTTTTATTTGTTCGTCTTTATTCTAATGAACACTCACTGTTGAAATAAATGGGAACTTTTGCACAGTACTGTTTATAATATATATGTAGGTAAAATGGTCTTTTTAATTGAACTTAAGATAAAAATGAATTCACCATCATGTCCACGACTTACTCGAGGCCCTATATTCTTTTGTCTGGGACCAAGGAATGTACGGTCGAGTTCCCTGTGAGAGCTGTCTGTTTTTTAATGCCCTGATCTTCTGACATTTTCACATTTCAGAGCACTCATGAGAGGAAGAAGGAAAGAGGGAGTAAGAGAGGGAACAAGAGATAGGTGGAAACAGAGAGAGAGATAAAGAGAGAGAGAGATAAGGAATGGGCAGCGTCCCAGAGAAACTCGGCGTGGTCTTTCCTCTCTGACATCCTGAGGAGGAAGCTGTGGTTCTGCAGCTCTGTTCCCTCAATCCCTTCGAGAGGCCTCGCAACCGGGTCAGAGCAGAGCGGCCCGACACAGCCCACTTAACACTTTCATTCCATGTCTTTCTCAAACTCTCTCTCCTCCCCAGTACTCCTCAGAACATCCTTCTCTCCATGAAACCATCAACTCTGCCAGGTCCTTGTTGTACTTTTTATATGACAGTAAATCTTCCAAACTGGATGTGACATAGTAGGGAAAACATCTCAAGTAATGTATGATCTTTCCATGTTAAGGTTCTTCACATTTTGAAGAGGTTTCAGCTTACCTACTTACTTAGAACTCACCAATGTGAAGAGCAACTCTCATTATCTAGGCTAAAATCATGTGAACAAGGTCTAGTGAGATCGCTTCTTGGTGATGATGTTCCACTTTTCTAAAACTTGCTAATGTTAAAATATAAAATAGATAAAACGTTTAAATGTTTAAATGTTCTGTATGTTAGTTCCTCATGCTCATAACTAAAACCTTATTGACGGTCACCAAAATGTCATTGACGTAGACCTTCATTTCAAAGTAGAGATGGAGGCTGTGGCAGGTTCATTACTTCTACACCAGTAAACCCTAACTGCCTGTTCTGTAGATCGTCCAGTTGCCACCAAAAGAAGTTCTGACTGTGGTGCATTGTGTGTCCGGATACCTCTCAATTAGAACCAGAATCTACTCTTGGGTCAAGCTATTGGCCTCACTTTTGGTAGGACCAATTTACTGGCTTCTGGGATCTACTGTCTTGACCCAGTCGCCACAATTAGGTCCTCGTTGACGGCTCAGATCCCAATGTTGGTTCATTGTTCCAGCTTCCAACACATCAACTTCCTGGCTGTTCAGTCATGGCCTAGCATATCCCATTGTAACAAGATAACTTGCTTTAAACTTTGCAATCAAGATTCAAGATGGCTGCCATAAATATCCTGAGTTTGAAACACAGTGAGATGCAATACAAGCGTAACCAGTAGGGCCATGATGTGAGAAGTTCAACATCAGACTGAATAAGCCTTAACAGCAGTAAATTCTGCCTTTTTTGCCTTTTTCTCATGATTAACAGCAATATGATCACCTCTCCTGTCATGTTGAGCTCATTGTGCCAAATTTGAAGTAGTAATCAAAGAAGGCAGATATTTTGGCTTTGAATAAGAAGTTTTTGAAGAACATGCTGTTGTGCAATCACTCAAACAAGTATTTTGAGACCTTGAGACCATAACTAAGAACATGAGTAACCAAGCCTCAAATGGGATCCCATGCTTGGTTGAATATATTGTGGTTTGACCTGTAGTGGGCCCTGGCTACCATCCTGAAGGCCCATAGCATGAAGATGTGGATTATTTGAAAAATTGTGTTGGAATCTAACTTCAATGGTCATACAATTGCTTCAAACATAAAATGGGGCTCTTTAACTGACGTTTTTACGCCCAGCCTTTTATTTCTGCAGAGGCCTTTCAATAGTCCTGGCCGGTCCAGCGCTTGTCAGAGTTGTAAAAACGTCCCATCCTATTTCCCACATACCGTTTGTCCACTCTATCCCACGTTCAGGCGCAGACCTCATGACTCCCCCGCCTAAAAACAATCACTGCGCACATGCGCTTTTTTTCAGTGTGGTTTGCTGAATGCAGACTCTGTTATTTTTCTCCCTTCTTTTTTTCTGCAGTCCATTCCTTCAGCAACACGGTTATCTGTCCTACACATGCCTGGCTAACACAGCAGGGGTGTCTAAGAGAACAACAGTGCCATGTCACATACACACACGGGCTGTGATAAGCCACGCTGGTCCGCGGTGGTTTCCCCTCTCTGCGCCAGCCTGCGGATGCCCAGCACAATGCCAGAGGCCGCATGAAAAGCGGGTGATAGAAAACAGGTTATGGAGGAGGAGGAGGGGGAAAAAAGAGGAGTGCATGGAGATGGAGGGATAGGAGGGAAACAATGAGCTTTAAAGGTGAATGAGAGCTAGGTGCCCTTTTGCCCTTTTCTGTTCATTGCCAAGCAACAACCAATCCCACAGGGTCGGTCTTCGTTTTCCCAGATGCCTCATTCCAGTTATGAACGATTGCAGTAGTAAAGACAGAGTGGCTTTGTTTCTGCAATTAAGCCATTTACCCTTATTTGCACAGTATGTCAGCCTTCTGGAATCCATAAATGGTCATGGTGGGTGGAGCAAATCGGGACACGGGGAAGCTGGAGCCGATGCCATGGGAGTTCACCCTGGACAGAAAACCAAACAACCACAGGGCAACACATAGCCAGACAACCACTCACACACACTCTCACACCTATGGGCAGTCAATCTAAACCACAAGACTTTGGACTTTGGGAGGAAACCAGAGAGCCCAGATGAAGCCAACGGTAACGTGGAGAGAGCTTGTACACTCCACACAGTAAGACACCTGTGGCCGCCAAATTGCTGTGTTGACCACTGCACCACTCCTCACAAAAAGGTCAGTCCAATGGAAAACCATATATCGCACTTATTTAATATTAAAATAATGTTTCCCAAAGTGTGGGCCACAACCCCATGACAGTCCATGAGATATTATTTACAAAAAATATGAAAAATGTATATAAAGTACTGTGCAAAAGCCTTACACATGGTTTAAAGTTTAAAGTTCTAAGCATTAAGGGTTTTTCTGCAACGGGAACACAAGTGAATATTAGAGTAAAAGCAACAGTGAAGCAGTAAACAATATAGAGAGTTTGATGTGTGTAAAGATGTGTAAAAGTCATTGAGATGTTCTAAGCTGAATAGAAGAACATATGTTTGGTTCCAGATCTCCTCTCCAAGCCTCCAGCTATTGCATGGATGTGAAACTCCAGCAGAACCCGATTAAATGGAAGGAAAGACTGATTGAGACCAAACCAGGGATTTGATGGTAACTCTGGGCTTCCATGAGGAGAGTTCTGGAAATGGTGAAGCCAATTGCTAAGACATCCCTAGTCGTTCAGTACCACCAGAGTGAAAGGCCTGATTCATTGAAATTTAAATATAAATCTTAAAACTGAACAGCCTATTTACAATTCATTGTTTTCGTGATGTCACAATATATATAAAGTTAAACCCTGTTAGCTCACTCCTATTTTCTAAGCCCTAAATTTGGCAAGAGGCAGGGTGGCGACCATTTCTTTGACAACTTGTTTCTTTGACAGATTCAAAAATTTAAGCTTCAAATTAAATAAAACTTAAAAATGTTGCCAACTGTATGCCGACCAATGAGCTGCTGATATCAATCTGCTGCATCTTTGCTAAGTTATTGCCATGATAGATGCAAATTTTCTTTTTTTAATTAATTTAAGATTAATTTATCTGAAAATTTGGGTGTAATTCACAATCTTGTATGCAAAATCAGAATCGAAGCTACCACTCATACTGTAATAGTCGTCAGGCCAAAATTAAAATGTAACATGCGACTGGTCATACTAGCAGAGGTTGACCGTGAACAAGCTGTCAGTCAAACGGTGGGGTTTCCTGTGTTGATTGATGGCCCAGACACTGAGCAGACCAAGGTTGCATGAATGATTGGTCCATCGTACATAAGTGTTGCTCACCCACCAGCAGCAGCAGCTAGCATTAGCACGACTGACTGCGTTCTAAGCTACAATGTTACCATGGACCCAAGTTTGGTGAGCTATGGAGAGAGAAATGCATATACCTGACACAATGCATGTTGTGGCAAAAGATGAGGTTGGTGGCTTAAGGAGGTAAATAGTCTGGAAAGAAATCTGTTCTGCAGAGCAAGAGGCGAGTTTGGCAAGATAACGGGGGGTGAACTAAAAGGATTTGCCTATATATTGTTTTCCTGCACTGTCAAAAAAAATGTGCAAAATTTGTACCTTCCGGGGTACAATGGCTTGTCACTGGGGCAGTACCCTCAAGGGTACACCCGTTGTACTCTTTCACATGGGTACATATTTGTACCCTTACAGTAGGTACCTT
>JBBIGC010000013.1:3869992-3881734 GCA_037576955.1 Lepidarchus adonis | reverse complement strand
AGAGAGAGAGAGAGAGAGAGAGAGAGAGAGAGAAAGAGATAGAAGGAGAGAGCAAGAGAGAGAGGGAGAGAGAGAGAGAGAGAGAGAGAGAGAGAGAGAGAGAAAGAGAGAGAGAGAGAGAGAGAGAGAGCGAGGGAGGAAAGAGTGAAAGATGAAAATGTTGTGCAGGACAACTACAAAGCCCCCCTTGTGTTGCTCTCTCTCTCTCTCTCCTGACCCTCACACAAGCTCGCCCTTAAACACACACCTTGGGTGGCAAGTGACCTTTGACCACATTCATTTTGTCCAGAGAGATGAAAAGATACATGTAACAGCAAAGTTATTTTGTGTTTAAATTGGTTTCTTTTGACTTTTGTTGATTGATTGATTGGTCGATTGACTGATTTTTAAATAACAGTAATATTTTACTGCGTATTGTAAGTAGTGGTGTTTAAAGTTCAGGTCTTTACAGTGTTCCTCCGTTACCTTATCAATGCCTACAGCCTAAAGGAATGATTTAATTTTACAGTGTCCATGAGTTATAATAACTGCACAACCTGCGATGTCTGGTTGCTAAGTTATTTATTTTATTGATATTTTTGAGAGAAGGTCTCTGCTGATATCACTGCATGTTCTCTTGCTGTTTAATGTCAATTGGTTGCAGTAATGGCGGAAATCGGAATCAGAAAACTTTATTAATGCCGGGGGAAATTGTTTGTGTTGACTGCCACAGCAGAGACGCAGAACAGTAGAATAGAATAATGTAAAAAAAATACAGAAAAAATAGTCTAGTAGAATAAAAATAAAGTCTAAAATCTAATAGAAGAAATAAAATCTAATAGAGGACATAGTACTATTAAGTTTGATTTTTGTAATGTGAAAATGGTGTTGTCCACAAAGAAGATTGCACATGTAGAATCTTGGACATGAGTAATAATATTGCACATGGGAAAATATTGCCCATGAAGAATATTGCACATGAAGAATGAAGAATATTGCACATGAGGGATATTACAGATGAAGAAGATTAGCACATAAGGAGCATCAGGTTATTTGGAAGTGTTGCTACTAAAAGTAGCAAAAATACTCCAAAGTATTTGAAGTGGTGCTACTAAAAGTAGCAAAAATACTCCAAAGTATTTGAAGTGGTGCTACTAAAAGTAGCAAAAATACTCCAAAGTATTTGAAGTGGTGCTACTAAAAGTAGATACTTGGATATTTATCTTCGTTCAGGGCAGATGAGGATTTAAGAGTTATGCTGAAATTTATGCTACTAGTCAAAAGTTTGGACACATTCAAAGTTTATACGATTTTTCGGACTGACTGACCTTCAGTTGTTAAAGTGCTGATGGACGGTCGTATTTCTTTACTGAGCTAAACAACACAACTGATGGTCCCAACCGCATTAAGAAGCAAGAAATTCCACAAATGAGCCTTGACCAGGCCCTGACCTGTGAAGTGAAAGTCATTTCAGGCGAATACATCATGAAGCTCATTGAGAGAAGGCCAAGAGTTTGCAGCGCTGTCAACAACGCAAATGGTGGCTACTTTGAGGAATCTGAAATAAAAAACAAAAACATTTTTAGAGTTATTTAATATTTTTTTATTTGCTACATAAATCCATATAGTATCATTGATTCACATATTCAATGTTTTCAGTAAGTATCCACAATTCAAAAAATCGTGAAACTAAGGAAAACATTAAATGAGAAGGTGTATCCAAACCTTCCACTGGTAGTTCACATTGTCGTACATTTATAACAGGGAAATGCAGCTTTAATACATGTAGTTTTATGCAAAAGTTTGGGCACCCCTTGATTAATTACATATTTTGTTGATTTTGTAATTGAAAAGACTTTAACACAGTATCTCTAGGACATGGAAAAAATATACAATATTTTCAGCAAACCTTTCAGCCTTGTATATTGAACAAAAATAAAAAATATATAAACATTATTATGGCACTGTGCAAATGTTTGGGCTACCTAAGAGTTCCAAAGTCTCAGATTCTTTTACAAGGTTTCAGACCATAATCAGCTCATTAGCTCTGATGCATGCAACAGTTGTCATTAGTAAATGACATTAGAAAATATCAGCTGGTGCCAATTTCAAAGCTTCACAAATACTCTGATTCTTCAAACCTTGTGCACACGCTTGTGGACACTCAACAACCATGGGTTCCTCTAAGCAGCTGTGTAAGACTCTGAAAATGAATGTGATTGATGCCCACAATGCAGGAGAAGCTACAAGAAGATAACAAAGCATTGTCAGCTTGCAGTTTCCACAGTGAGAAATGTAACTAAGATGAGATCTGCAAGACCAAGAAAACTCTCAGAGAGAACTGCTCATATGCTGGTCAGAAAAACAAATAAAAAATCCCATTTGACTGTAAAAAAACCTGCAGGAAGATTTAGCAGATTCAGGAGTGGTGGTGCATCATTTTACAAGACCTTCATGGAAGAGTCAGCAGATAAAAACCCCTCCCCATCTAAAAGTCTCCCAATCATAAAATCTAATGTCAGAAGTATGCAACAGAACATCTACAGAAGCCTGATTCATTTTGAAAACAAGTGCTGTGGACTGATGAATTTAAAATAGAATCTTTGGCCACAATCAGCAAAGGCATGTTTGAAGAAAAAAGGAGCATTTCATGAAAATAACATCTTGCCAACCATTAACAATGGGGATGGATCTATCATGCTTTGGGGTTGTGTTGCAGCCAGTGGCACAGGAAACATTTTACGGGTGGAAGGAAGAATGGATTCCACTAAATACCAGCAAATTCTCACATTTCACCATCTGTAAAGAGCTTCTACAACAGGACTATGATCCTAATCAAACCTCAAATCCACCATGGACAACCTCAAGAGAAGCAAGCTTTTACAGGAGACTGTATGTGCAGAAAATTATCTGAAGCCTGTTAAACAGCAATTGCAACAATAGTAAAGTCTTGTTTTTTAATTGGTTGGTTGTTTGGTTTGGTTTTCTGTTTGGCTGGTTGACTGGTTGGTTGGTTGGTTGGTTGGTTGGTTGGTTGGTTGGTTGGTTGGTTGGTTGGTTGTTTTGGTTGTTTGGTTCATCAATTGATTGATTGGTTGGCTGTTATTTTGTTGAGTTGGTTGGTTGGTTTGGCTAGTTGGTTGTGCACCTTCCAAATTTGACATATCAATACCTCAAGAATGTGTGTCCCCACTACACCACTGCACTCTAGTAAACTCTTATAGAAATGTAAAGCTTCACATAACATTTTGAGAGAAGATTTCATGATGAATAGGGGAAGCTAGTGCTCATAGAACAAAACACTCTGGACATTTTGTTGGTACATAAGGCAGATGTACAAACATATCCACACACACAATCACATCTACAGGCAATGCAGTAACTCCCATTCATATACTGTCCTTGGAGTGTGTCATTGATGGAAAGCCAATAATTAACTGCACACTGTAAGTTTAGCAGGGGCTGAAAAATGCAGAAATATGTCTTCAAAATGATCCAGATTTGTAACTTAAGTTTACACATTATCAAATTAAAATTAAAAACTGTGTTTATTCAGTAAACAGATTTAAAGGGGCCTTAGCAACCTCACATTTTCCTGTAATTATTTCTTTTATATGTATTTTCATATGATATACTTTGAAGTATACATTTTAATTATAACAGTCAATTATTGTTTAATTTATCTGTTTATGTCATTTTAATTTTTTTATTTAATGACATTTGGACTAATTTAAATGCTGTTATATGCAAAATAACTTGTAAGTATAGTAAGTCTTTTATATCATGTAAACATTGAATTTCTCTTTTTCAAATACAAAAAAAAAAACCTTTAAGAATATCTGTAACTCTATCCACACATAGTGTCCCACCCTACCATTAACACCCAAGTCCACCCACCAGGCGCAATCAGCCCAGCTTATGGTGCCCCAGCCTGGGCATAGGGAGCTGTGCTGACCCCTGGAGCTGTGTAAACATGCTCAGACTCTGCAGGCCGGCTGTGGTCCTGCTCCAAGCACGCACTGGGTGGCTGTCAGTGGGGTCTCCGGCTCAGCCGGCATGGCCCTGATCCTGCAGGTCCGTTTGATCAACGCTCAGGAAAACAGCGGCCCAGCAAGTCTCCAGCTCTGGTCCCGGCTGCTCCGGCCAGTCAGGACTGTTTGGCTTTCATAAGTCATGTCTGACGGATGGAGTGAAAGAGGAATGTGCGGGACGATGGAGGGGATGGTGGGAGGCTTCATCTCAGCAGGACCTGTGAGTCTGGTTACAGCCGCAATTAATTATTCACCACGAAGTGAAGGAGTGAGGGATTGTAAAACACGTCTGCAGAGTTTGATGTTGGAGATTTGGCGTTGGTGGTGTTGTGTTTCACTGTTTAAACTATGACGGTACTGAGGGGTGGGTAGAGTAGCCTGAGTCTGAATTTTCAGTAAAAGTACTGATATTTCATTGGAAAGAAATGAACAAACAACTTGAGCAATATGAGTGTATGGTTGTTATCAATAAAGACATAAAAAGAATCAAATTTGGGGGGGGTCATGATTTTAGGCACACTATCATTGTCCATACCCTTGACTTAGACTTACATTTTATGGAAAATTTATACACAAAAGCACAACATTCCAAAGGGTTCACATATTTTTTCTTGCCACTGTAAATCCTGGACTTTTCATTTGAGATTTAGATGAAAATGACAAAACAAAAATGTAAAAACTAAGACAAATTTAAAATGAATGCTAGACTATATTGTTGAGTAATGTGGCTTATACACAATAAGCCCAAAATGCTATATTTATTTGATTGGATCTTTAATTTGAATCTTGTCATACCACATGGAAATCTCATAATCATTGGAAAAACACAATTCATTCCTTTTAATTTGACTTGATTGACTTTGGATAGTTCAAGATTTTTGTTTTTTCAACTTTAATACTTTAATTACACTGCAAAATTGGATTGATTCAATTAATACCAACTTAATTTGCTTCCTTCTTACATAGAAGAATTATATGAATTTATTTCCTTTTTTGAGACAAACCCAGAAGTGTTAGAATCTTTGTGCAACAATCAGGGGTCTTGGAGGGTCTGACAGGAGTGATGCTGTCACCTAAGTACCACAATGAACTCAACTTACGTAATACTTGACATACAGAATTTCATGGTTTTGTCGCTGCTCCCCCATCCCAAAGCCTTTAAAATATTTACAGTGTAAAAGTGAAAGTAGATAAAATAAAACGCTTAGAAAAAGGCATAACAGAGCCTTACTTGGGCAAATGTCTCCCTCTGGTAGAAAGACAAAGGACTGCCCCCATGGCATTACACACAGTGGTGCTTATTTTAACGAGTTTCATCTCACTCTCACTCAGACGAATGGACGGACCCCTGTATATAATGTTGATGATTAGTGGACATAACACTTATTCTAAAAAATAAATACGGAGCAGAACGGTGATGCAGTGGTTGGTCCTCACAGTGAGAAAGTCCAGAGTTCGGTCCCCATGTTGTCCACAGATGTCTTTCTGTGTGTAAAAGCTCTCCCTGTGTTTGTGTGGATTTCCTCCAGGTTCTCCAGTTTCCTCCCATTGTCCAAAGGTTTGTGGTTTAGGTTGACTGGCTACTCTACACTACCATAGTTGTAAGTGTGGGTGACTGATTTTCTGTCTCTATGTTGCTCTGTGATGGGTTGGCCTCCTGTCCAGGGTGAACCCTACTTTGTGCCTGTAGTCAGGTGGGATCGACTCTGGCTTCCCCGTAACCTGAAATAGATAAGTGGTGAATGAACACTGGTAGCTATGTCTGAACCTCACTGTAAAAAATACCTAAATTAATGCAATTACAATGACAATGCATAAAAGATCCTCATGCACTTTATTGACAACTGTACATTTCACAGTTGGTTCATAATGGTACATTACAACTTATTTTAATTGCTGGTTTTCTCTGCCGTAAACAGAGAAAAGTACAGCTGTAAGATATAGGGAAGTTCAAATGCAATTAAAATGTAAATAATAATTAAAGAAATACATAATACATAACAAAGGCCATTACAGTTGGTTGGCATAGATTTCACAGTACTTAACTCACTCATTCATTCAGTAATTGAGTAATTCAGTAATTCAATTCTAATTTCTAAAATCTTTAAACTTTAGGTTACAGGGCACAGTAATAGGGCAGCACTAACCACTATGCAACCACCTACAAAACACTGGCATCCATGAACCAAATTGCAACAATTGTATGTTTTCCACTGCAAAAAGCATCCACTAATAAGGATGTTGCATAAAATAATGGCAAACTACATTACATTTAAATAATAAACATACAAACATTTGTGGTTATGATGCTGCCCCAGACCCCGTTTTATATTATATTATTTGTAATGATATGAAAAGTGAAAGTGAAAGTACCGTTAATAAAATGCTCAGAAAAGTTCAGTACAGAGCCTCAGGTGGGTAAAAGTCTCTTTAATGTGAAATCAACATTCACACACCATATTCTTAACATTTTCCTTGAGAAATGAAGTATGTTTAAGTAAAATTTTATTTTTTAATTTACTTTAATATAATTTGTCCTATTATTTTAAGAATAATATGATTACTTTTAGTGTTATTACAAGCTTGTACATTGCGTTATTTTTCCTCTAATTGTATATATTTTTCCAAAGGGAAAATATGTAAAATCTACAAATTGTGATTTGATTTATACTATTTTTACTGTAATTGCTACTTTTTCAATGCAGGGTTACTATTTCCATAGTTCTCCTCATGAAAGTCTCGAATCACTGTAGGAACCATCAAATAAATAAATAAGTTTCACATCCATCCAATGGCTGAGGGGAAATCACTGTTCACTGTTCCCAACACATATCAACTTTTTTAAACTTTTTTTTTTTCATTTTTACTGCTTTTTTTGTTTGTTTTTTTGCATTTATTCTAATGATAACTTGTGTTTTTGCTGCAGAAAGATTCTCACTGCTGAGAGAAATGGGAACAAACAATTTGCACAATTGGCTAAATCTTTGGCACAACACTATACAAACACCTATTCAGCACCTGAGAGTGACTTCTGTTGAATGTGGGTTTCAGGTCAATGGGTTTTAGGTTCTTCTGGTGCAGGGAGACAGAGTTATCGTCTGGTAATGGTTGGGAAGATACAGATGCAAGACACTGAGATGAGGTTAAGATATTGCTGCTGTATTTTATTTATTAATAACATTCTTATTTTATCTTCTCACTGTCTTTCTGTCTGGCCTAATCTATCTTCCTCAACATGGCATCTCTGAAGAACCTTCCCAGCACCCCTCCATGGAGCAATGGGCACGTGACTGCAAGCTTCATGCCGGTGGTCCCACCCTGACGGGAACTCCTGCGGTATTTGTTATCTTTAGGTCCCGATAAGTCCATCTGGATCTGATTGTGCTTTCAGAGATCACCCCTGGAGATGTGTGTGAGAGAGAAAGAGAGAGAGAGAGAGAAAGAGAGAGCACAATGCTAAATTGAATTTCTCACCGTTTCGAACTGGGCCCTGGACCAGGGCGATGGGGTGGGGGGAGGTTGGGGATTGAGGCTGTCACACAAAACTCAATTTAGCTTGAAGGCCCCGGGGGTTCCCAAAAAGCCCCCGCAAAATGAAAAAAGAGGGGGGGAATGGGAGAGGTTAGAGAACGAGAAGGTCTTTGGCAGAAATCAGTTTCACCTGTTTGGCTAAACGACTGCATGTTCGGAGTAATAAGGTCTATTAGCGGGATCGGGTTCGCTCGCTTAGGTCGTGTGGGAACGTGGGGACAGCTGAACTCAGGCTGACCCCACGCGCCATCACTGGCCTCTCTGTTCCTCCACCAGGCGCCAGAAATACCCATTAACACACCGACCAGTTTAGTGCCAGCCCTCAATTGGTTTGTATGAACATATCCAGAGGTGGAAATAGTACTGATAATCTGTACTCAACTAGACGTTCCATTGCAATCTACAGGTAAAACTAGTGAGTTTGACAAATGTTCAAAAATTACTTCATTTAGTGCATTCCCGTATTTCCCCAACTATAGACCGGAGCTTGAAGATCGATTTTGCAAACCTGATATTGGATGCTGCTTGTTTAAATAGGGGGGGTCCTATCTAAAAACACGAAAACACAATTCATTTAATAAAAACACAATAGCAGCTAATAACACAGGGTGGCTTATCTTAAATTTTTAAAACTAAATTTTCTGTGGCTTATATAATGGTGCAGCCTATCGTGTGGGGAAATATGGCACTTAAAGCAGTTCCATCAAAATGGGTGATCCATGGAGAAAACCTTGAGCAAAGACCACGTCTCTGATATATACATATTTAAAAAACATGACTAAATAAAGCAGGTAAAGCTGGAATAAAGCAGGTTCTTTCTTGATAAAAATGTTCAGAAACCTGGGTAGAACACATAATTAGATGAAGGCCTAATGGGAGTGTCGGGAGTTGACTTTCCAAATATGTCCGGTTCTGTTGGGACATAAAGAGTAAACCCACACAGCTAAAAGCTGTTCACATGCAGTAGAAACACAAATGTGCTCTGACCTCTTTGAATGCAAGAGAATGTAGGCTGCGTCCCAATCATACAAAACCATTGTCATGATTCCTTAGTCTGGTGTGTTGTTTTGCGATGTGTTGTCATGCCCATGTCCTGGGGTCTTATTTAAAATCGTTGTGTTTGCACAAAGCGGGACCTAAAAGGTGTGTACACGTCCTTCTACACAAACGTTGCGATCTATAAAAACAAACTTGATGGTAGAATGTGTGTATATGTACATGTAGGGGGTGGAGTATGCCGCAATTTCAAAGTATGGAACAGTGCGATTTATAAAGCTGCTAGTTCTAGAAAACTTTAGATCCAGAGGGTCCTCAGGCATAGATTTTTCTGGTAATCTAAGATGCTTGGATGCTCCTCACCCTGACACGTTCATTCAGGTTTGTTGATGGTCGGTGGTTGCCTGCCTTCTGGCTCTCCCCTTTAGTTGTGCTGTCATAGAAAGTCTTGCCGCTCCTGCACTCAATCACTCTAAATAATCCATAACATTGAGCATCCCTAACAGTCTGTAAATTCTGTAAATTCTGTAAAGCTGCTTTGTGACAATTTCAGTTGTAAAAAGTGCTATACAAATAAAATTGACTTGACTTGACTACAGCATGCAAGTGTGCATTCATAAATTTTTGTCATTTTTGTCTTTTGAGTGTACGTACACTTTTAGTAGGATGAGGTCTCTTTCTACCTCTTGCTCTTTTGGTACTTCTCCTCTTGCACATGTGTTCCTTGTTTAGTGTATGTATTTATACTCCTTGCTTTGAGTCAGTCCTTGTAGGTTATCTGTGGTTTCACCTTTGATTTTATGTTGGGCGTTGCCATGTTTGCATTTTGTATTGATAAGGTATCTTGTGCTTATGGACTTCCATCACCTCTCATACATCACAATCACATGTAAAGCTGAAAGGGTATTCAGTATTAGTGGTATATAAGCAGTATTAAGGTTGTTTTAGATCAAATTATTTCCCCTAAATATATGAAGGACTAAGATTAGTCAAGACTTTCTGCTATTAGAGCCATGTCCTTCTTTTCCACAGCCCCCAAGTGTCGAAATTCTCTTCCTCAGTCGCCTTGTGATTCTACATTTAAATCTGATCTAATGACTCAACCTTCCTTACTTCTCAATGTTTTATTTATTTATTTTTGTGAAGCAACCTTAATTTTATTCAGTCTTCCTACTGATTGTGTTTTTTGAGATTAAAGGCTGGATATGTGGTCAATATTTCTTTTCCTTTCCTGCCCCTGGATGTGAAGTATGGCCATGGACATGAATATTTTCTTCATGATTTTCAGCGTTGTTGTCATCTGTCATTTCTCATTGCTCATTTGGTTCCTGCTTCTTCTGATCTTCAGCCGCGAAATTACTCCCAACCCCTCCAATGTGTTGATCCAAACCTCAGCCTGCTCTGTTAATTTGATTGTTATTTCATGGTTGTTATTGACCCATGTGCAATTGGTTGATAGCCTTAGTGGTTATAAAAGTGTGTTGGGATATAGTTGATACTGTTGGTTGCAAGAAAACCTGGCGAATCTGCTTGCTCGTGTTTTATTTGCTCCAGTAGATATGATATGATGCCGGGCTACTGAGTAGACCTGCTCAGTAGCAAATTATGATTCTGAAACTAAGAAAGTAGGAAACATATTATAGTACAGACTTAATGCATGCCTATTTTCATGAATGTACAATTATTAAAAATTAATATTAGAATCAATACAAACAAGATTAATACAGTGAACAGTACATGTTTGTCAATGTGTTGGATTCTCATTTCTTCTTGTGGAAACCTGGAATAATATGTTATATAAATATATTTGGCCTCAATCAGTGGCTGGATGGATGGACTGAGGATGACTACTACACACAAAACTCATTTATTTTAATATATTTTGTTGGTTTTTGCATTTATTTTAATGAGAACATTTTTGCTGCAGAAAGACACTTACTGCTGAGATAAAACACACTTCATTGTTGAAGTATTCATGCAGTTTTGGGCCATGTGCACATCATGTTGAGAGCCAATGGTCTACAGAGTAGAAACTTGGCCATTTGCAAAAAATCACACTGAAGTAAAGATGACCTGGGAGTCTTATCAGCCACATATGAGGATAAATATGTAATTTCAGAAATGGTCTAATTAAGTTATAATGACTTATTGTTGACTAAATGCTTCTAAATGTCTGCTACTGTATATCCATCCAAGTTTGAAGACTGGATAGACCCTCTTCGCTTTGAGTTACGACCACCCAGCAGCGGCTAATATCCACAAAGCGCCTCGGCCCAGACCAGACTTAACATCTTACAACAAACAGTACATTAACTTCCATCCAGCTGAAAGAGCTCAAGAGTCTCTCTCTCTCTCTCTCTCTCTCTCTCTCTCTCTCTCTCTCTCTCTCTCTCTCTCTCTCTCTCTCTCTCTCTCTGTTCTCCTGAGGTGTCCCATTTTAATTTAATCAGCCTCATACTGACATCACAGGCTAATCAGTACTGTCTAGGGAAGGGCTATAGTTGTGAGAAACTTGTGAAGAACAATTCCTTTTCATTTGCTGGGTGAATCGATTTCTTTTTAAATAGCTCTTCATTTTGAATAGATCAAATTTATGAGAGACAGAGCATTAAAATGTGCAAAAGTATGTCCTCTCTAGCAGATGTGCTTTATATATGAAAATATTCTGATCAGAAATATCAGATACTCATTCCAATCATTTCATTTGAACGATCTTGAATGAAATACAGAAAGTAATTAGTGTAGTTCATTTTTTTTCATTTGCAGGTTTATTTAAAAAAATGTCTTTTTACTTTAATTTTCCAAACTGCTTATCCAAGCTGGAAGCTGGACGCTGTTTATGGGCACAAGGCAGGGTTTACCCCAGACAGGAGGCCGACCCATCACAGGACGGTTAAAATAAACACAAAGATCACGTCCACAGCAGTAATGAAGTGAAACAGTTCCTGATCTTCACTGTAGAGTCTGGTTTATGCTTTGAAACCAGAATGAAGTTTCCAAACAAACAACACAAATGAAAGAGAGCGAATGGCACTATGCTATTTTCTCGTACAGCACCGTGCGACACAGAGTTTATTCATATCCACGAATCGCCGTATATCGAGTGCGATGTAAATCAAAGAGTTTATTTATACATGCTCCCATTGGGATCAGTTATTCGCAAACACGGAATTAGCTTTCACTGCTATGCCGATGACACACAATT